>JAODAL010059660.1:0-21352 GCA_025379985.1 Phyllomedusa bahiana
GTGATGTCAGGGGTTTTAAATTTGCGGATTCTAGATGAAAAAGGGTCTTCGGGAAGGTAACAACACACCTTTTTAAAAAAATAAAGGCAGCTTGGGCTATGTTTAGCTAAACAGGACACCACAGTGTAATTGGTTTATATGTGAAAAACCTGGTGACAGGTTCCCTTTAAAGGGGTATTCCGAGAGTTGAAAAGCTTGCTCGTCTGTCGGGGTATGATTAAAAATAGAAGAAGAGAATCATATGTACCTCCAGGATGCCCCCGTTCTGTTGTGGCAGCAGTCCTGGCTGTAGCTGTGAATGTTCATTGTTCACGTGAAACTTGCAGCCAATCACAGACCACAACATCATGTGCATGTGACTACTGTGACCTATTGGCTGCACATGCCATGTAAATGATGAACGTTCTCAGCTACAACTAAGATTAATGGGACGTCCCCTGGGTCCCTGAGATAAGTATGATCCTTTTCCTCCATTTTCATCATGCCCTAACAGACAAGCAGGTTTTTTTTTAACTCGCAGAACAGCCCTTTAAAATTATCACAAATGCTTTACCCTCTCTTTCACGTGGATCCAAAAACAAAGATAAAACACAAAGGAATGACTTTTCTTTTATTGGATCCATTTCTGACTTTGGCACAAAAACTGAAGTGTTGTTTTTCATAGTTTCATAGTTTCATAGTTTCATAGTTTGTAAGGCTAAAAAAAAGACAAGTCGTCTATCTAGTTCAGCCTGTTGTGCTAAGGTGTTGATCCAGAGGAAGGCCAAAAACCCCAATGGAGGTAGAAAGCCCAATTGTCCTATTTTAGGGAAAAAATTCCTTCCTGACTCCAATCTGGCAATCAGAAAAATTCCCTGGATCAATGACCCCTCTCTGAATCTAGTCACTGTAACTTGTTATATTTTTAAACGCTCCAGAAATGCATCCAAAACCCTTTTGAACTGGTTATTGAATTCATGTTTCTTACATGTAAAGAATCCCTTTTTATGTTTATGTAGAAACTTTCGTTCCTCAAGACGTAAAGGACCCCCACTTGTTCTAGATACAGTCCTGTGTATAAATAAATCTTGGGAGAGATCTCTATTTGCCCTTTTGATGTATTTAAACATATTTATTATTGTCCCCGAAGCCTTTTCTTTTCTCTAAACTAATAACTTAATCTTGCCAATCTTTCTGTGTACTGTAGTCCACCCAGTCCTTTTATTTTTTTTGTTGCCCGCCTTTTGTACCTGTTCAAGCTCTACAATGTCTTTCTGTGCACTGGTGCCAAACTGTACACAATATTCCATGTGTGGTTTAACCAGTGACTTGTATAATGGGGAGAATAATGTTCTCTTTCATGTGCATCTATGCCCCTTTTAATTGCACCCCATGTTCCTATTTGCTTTGGCTGTGCGCCTGACACTGGTGCTACAAATTAAGTTTACTGTCCCCCAAAGGATTCCCAAAGTCCTTCTCCTGTCACTTTTACCCAGTGTTTTTCCATTTAAATTTTAATATGTAATGGATTTCTCTTCCCATGTGCATAACCTTGCATTTATCAGTTTTTAAACTCATTGCCATTTCCCTGCCCGGTTCCCTACTTATCCAAATCCTTTGTAATAACATATTTTCCTCTATTGTGTTGTTTTACTTTACAGAGCTTAGTATCGTTTGAAAGATCGATTTCTACTGTGTTTTCCCCTGTGTAAGATCATTAATGAAAATGTTTAAAGGGGGATAGGGCCCAATTACTGACCTTGTGGTACCCCATTTGTAACAGCAATCCAGTCTGAGTATGTACCTTTAAATTTTACTACCTTTGTTTTCTATCAGTGAGCCAGTTACTTACCCACTTGCACACATTTTCCCCAGTCCAGCATTCTCATTTTTATTTACCAACCTTTTATGTGGCACCGTATCAAATGCTTTAGAAAAATCTAGATTTTATGACATCCAGTGCCCTCACCCCGATCCAGTCTAGCACTGACTTCCTCATAAAAGCTGATGAGTTTTAGTCTGACAGGACCGATCCTTCATGAACCCATGCGGGAAACCCGGCGTTATACATTTATTTTCAGTGAGATACTCCAGGATAGCATCTTGAGAAAACCTTCAAACATTTTACCTACAACAGAGGTTAAGCTTACTGGCTATAGTTTCCTGGATCACTTTTTGACCCCTTTTTGAATATTGGCACCACATTTGCTATGCGCCAACCCTTTGGGACATACCCGTTTTTAGACAGTCCATGAATATTAAAAATTTGGGGCCTATCTATGACATCACTTAACTCTCTTGGGACATGTGGGTGTATCCCATCTGGACCTGGGGATTTGTCTTTTTTTAATCTTCCTAAGACGGAGCTGCACTTCTTCTGGGTTAGCAAGAAACTTTTAATTTGGGAGTTTACCACTTTCTCTTGTTCAAACAGGAAGGTCATCCTCCTCGGTAAATACAGTGGAGAAAAAAGTGTTTAATACGTTTGCTTTTTTCTCATCGCCCTTACTGCCCTCTCCCTCAGTATTTTTCAAGGGCCAACATTTTCTGTTTTAATCTTTTTACTTATTTATATAGTTAAAAAATATTTTGGGTGGTTAGTTTTACTTTTATGCAATATGTCTTTCTCTCCAGTTTGCTTCCTTTATCTTTATTTTACACACTTTATTTTTTTCCCTATAGCTTCTTAGTGCCTCTTCACTGCCTCCTGTTTTAGTAGGTGAAACGCTTTCTTTTTTTTTTTTATTGCTCTATTTTACATCCCTGTTGATCCACATTGGGTTTTTCCTGTTTCTATTTTTTTTATTTACCATAAGGTATGTACCTCTCACAGTGGTTTGCCTAGGATGTTTTTAAAAATCCATTTATTATTAGTTCTGGGCCATTTTTAAACAACATGTCCAGTCAATACGGTTTAGGCCTCCCCAAGCAGAAAAAATTAGCCCTTTCCCAAAATTCGTGTTTTTGTGGCTCCTTGACAAAAAACTCTATTGAAGGATAAATGGAAATTTATTATATTATGGTCACTATTCCTAGGTGCCCTCAACCTGAACTTTGTTACTCTGTCAGGTTATTAGTTAATATTAGGTCTAGAAGGGCCTTTCCTTAGTCGGTTCCTGCACCATTTGGCAAAGGTAATTCTCATTAGTTATTGACAAAAACTGTTTCCTTTATGGAGCTACCAAGCTTTAGATTCCCAATTGATGTCTGGATAGTTAAAGTCGCCCATAAAAACAAAAAATGCTGTGTAACCATTATTAATTAAACATACAACTATCACATAACATACAACATACCAACTTTATAGTAATTAAAAAAAATCAAACATCTCTGTCAGCTGCTTGCAGCTAATTTGACCTGTGGCTACACCATTGCCCCTGGCTGCTTTCCCGGAAATGTATCCCTTGGAACTTTGCTGTATCTCTGTCTTGGCTCTAGGTACACGGCTATGAAGCATTCTCTATAAAATCCTTTGGTCAGGATTTGCTAGGATTATATACCAATGCGTACTCTTTCCAAACCCATTTCCAAAAGTGTTCATGAACTGAGATATAGTTGCCAGCTTATAAAGATAAATCAGATAGCATTACATAACTGCTAGTTTTATTGCCTGAACTCTTTTATTGAAACAGTCAGAGAAGTGAATTATAACAGGGGAACAAATGCAGATTAATTAGATCAATCTGTTAGATCTAAAAATAACATGATATTGTAGTGTTCTCATGTCCAAGTATTAGATTACTTTTCCCAATTTCTGAGGCAGTTCTGTGTTCAGATATGAACTGGACCTCTACAAATCAGAATATTTTAAAGTCTATTAACATTAATTGAGGGTAGGACTACATGGCAACTTTGAACCCACAACATCAAGTTGCAGACAAGTCTCATCATGACCAAAAATTGTGTTTGATTTGTCTGCAATATGCTACAACATTGAAGTCATGTGACTATTATAAAGTGCATGTGATGTGCTATTTGTAACACCAATTAGGCTTTGGCTTCACAATGATTTTGTTGCTGACAGACAAAAAGTGGCCAAAGATCACTGCGCTGCCTGCCTGAATTATTTCACTACCAACAGAGGAGAACGTGGTCAGCATGGTCAGCAACTTGTGAGTCTCAACATGACCATATTCACTTACAGTATCACTTACATTGACCTGGAGCATAGTCAGGCAACACAGCAAATTGTGGCGACAAAATGTGAATTCCCATGCTCTCAATTGGTTTGTTGATGGTTAGACTGAGGTGAAAAATTTGAATTTACATTTAACTCTAGCAAGAGGGTGTGGTCATGCCTAGGTTGCTATTTTCCGAATGGTCACTAGAGATAAGAGACGATAACACAAAAAGCCATGATATTGTAGTCAAGTGAAACTCTGCTATAATTGCAACTTTCTTCCTTAGAACAATTTTCCATTTTTGACTTTCTCAGGAAGCATCACTTGGGAGAGAAGATTCCAGATATAACATGATAATTTATAAGCATTTGTGCTACTCGTCCCCAAAATCCCTATGTCCTCTTTGACTTTTTTTTAGTGTTTGTAGAGTGCTGCTGAGACCCTTTGTCCCTGAAAATAAGACACCCGGAAAAATAAGACATGGTGCATTTTTTTTAATGCAATTCAGATTTTGGCTGCTTATTCTGATGATGTTTGTGATGAAATCACTACAGTATATTAATACATGTTGATGCTTTGTTCAACAATAAATGTGCATTATTGTTCATAGAAAAAAACATCCCCTAAAAAGAAGTCTTAGCTCATCTTTAGGAGCACAAATTAATATAAGACATTGTCTTATTTTCGGGGAGACAGGGTATTGTGTTGTGTTTGTTCAATACTGAATGAAGCAGTATGCAGATAACATTTAAGCTCACTTCAGTGGTGAATGCAAGCAGACATAAGTTTATAATTTAAGTCTATTACTTTCTTAGATGATTTAGACCTCTAAAATAGAAAATCGATCTGCAACCACTCTAAATACATATTTAAAATTGATCAAAATGTGTTGGACCAAAAAATAGATAGATAACTCCTGCATTTTCATGTGTATGTTAAACTGAAATATAAAGTAAACTGTAGTTTATGTATTGTCTGTATACTTGATTGGGCTACCTCTCTCACTCTAGAACAAACCAATAGGTTATTTAAGTTCTCATCAAACTGAGTGTTGTACGTGAATGATAATTAGGGCTATGGACCCCATACATGTATTGAAGTGAGTCATTTCTTTCTCTGGGGACAGTTCTTTGAAATATATTGAAGCTATAAAAGCAACAAAAGTAAACTAAATTATAACAGGAAATAATAGATAAAGACTAATTGCCTAATATAATATGTAAAATGGCTCCATACCAGGGCTACGATTCAGCTACTGTACAATAGAAATGAAAAGAAAAAGAAAATCTAAAATGAATTCCATTAGGGAATGGTTTCTTTGATTTGAAATAGTAGCATGTCATCCTTCCCATAATAGTGGTTTCAGTTGTCAATTTTAAAAGAGAATAATTGTGTATCTTTGTTAATAATTCTCAAAATAAATATTCATTTTCAAAGCACAGAAAAACATAATCAGTAGTTCTATTGTAGTTAGAAGATCAACTTTCTTCGGATGATTCCTGATACGAAAAATGAACCACATGTGGAGAACAAAGCAAATGTTTTTTTCTTTATAAACTGCTATTCTTTTTTTAAATTATATGTAAATGCAACAATTTAAACGATGGTATTAGATTTCAGCAGTTTCACTATATATAGCTGGTGGGTATATAACTTTTATTAATTTTGATGAATTTTAGTCCTTTACCGATATTGGCATAGCTTCTATCACTGCTATGTTTCTCGCTTTACTACTTCCTGCCAAAGACAAGAATTAGTAAAACCTTCATCTTTGTACACCCTATTGCATTATTTATACAATGCAATAGACTGTATTAATGATCGTGCCCCCTAGTAGGCGAGCACTCTAGGGGGGACTCAATGTTAAAATAAATAATTTTTTAAAGTATGGAAAAAAATAAAAAATATGAAAAGTTCAAATTATCCTCTTAGGCCATTTTGCAAAGAAAAAACATAAAATAATAAAAACAGTTACACATAACTGGTATTGCCGTTTCCACAAAAGTCTTATCTATTAACATATAACATCATCTATTTAAAAGAGTAAAAATTAGTCACTGTGCTGTTTGGTATCATGGTGTGTACCACACTGAACTTGGACCATAGGAAGCTAAGGAAAGAGTTGTTTTAGCTTTAGAAAGAAAATTTTACACACACACGTTAAAGGTAAAGACTTTATGTTCCTGTTACTACAGTTGCACATGTTATTTAGACTTTTAAGGTCTATGCGACTGTAGCCAACTTCCCTGGGTGTGGCCAGAAGAGTAAAATTGATAACTAATTGAAGAAGCAAAAATTTGTGATAGTAACCAAAGAATCAAGAACAACTTCCAAAAATATTATGGTAGGGACCACCAGAGAGAGTATACAGATAGTAACAGACAGACAGTGCACCTTAACACTAAGTCCCCCATGGCTGTCCTGTCTGCTTGCCGACCCTAAGCGGTCGGTGACAACTGGGCTGCAGTCCCTACCCTGAATACGTGAAAACACTAAATAGACAAGACAGCATACACAATGAAAAAGGGTCAGGTGAAAATGGATCAGAACGATAGAGAGCAGAAAAGATACAGAATCGGCAGGCAATAAATGTATGTCAAAAGAGGCAGGCACAAAGTTAGTAAACCAAGAAAATCGAAATGTATACCAAGCACACCAGCACAAGCAAAGGCTATAACCGGCAATGTAGCTGAGCAGAAGTGGTCTGCTTAACCCCTTCCTGATGGAGCCTTTTTTTTGTTGACATATTAGTTTTCCCTCCTTGCCTTCACAGAGCCATACATTTTTTATTTTTCGGCCTACATAGATGTATGAGGACTTTTATTTTGCAGGACAAGATGTACTTTCTAATGATGTCATTAATATTACCATAGAATATACTGGGAAACCACCAAAAAATTCCAAGCAGAGCAAAATGTGAAAAAAACGTTCTTGTGCCATGTTTGCGGCAGTTTTGTTTTTACACCGTTCAATTAGCAGCTAACATCCGGCGGCTATGTAATGGGATCACAGCGCCTTACCGGCATCAAGACATATCCATACATCCAATGTTGGCAAGGAGTTAAGGGATGTCAGAGTTGCGGTCCAGGCCATGATTGACACCCAGACTACATGGAACGCAGGCAAACAGGCAAGAAAGGTGAGTGGTGCAAGCAGCTGTCACTCACTACTCAAACAGAATGATTTGAAGCCCTGCTCACAGAGATCCAAATGGGTGTGGCAAGGCTGTCAATCAAACCTAGTCAGAACAGAATCAGACCATGTTCAAACCGTGCAGAAAACATGCACAATACCGGTATAAATCAAGGCCAAAAACACAGTTTCTGCCATCCTTTACAGACCGAGGACTGTGCTGCGGCCAGAACAGGCATAATCATGACTTATTAGAGTTGAACTCCAAGGTCAAGGTACATCAGTGTCAGATCACACTATCCATTGCTGTCTTTGACCAAGGATGAAACCACTGCTGAAAGCAAATCATGAAAAAAAGCGAGACTGGAAACAAGCCACATAGCTTCTGGAATATTTTTTGGACAGATGAGACAAAACTGGAGCTTTTTGGCAAGTCACAAAAGTTCTATGTTCATGGACACATAAATGAAGCATACAAAAAAAGAATATTGCACCTACTGTGAAACATGTAGGAGGCTGGGTTATGTTTTGGGGCTGCTTTGCTAGATCTTGAATCTATGTAGGGTACAATGAAATCTCAAGACTATGGATTCACTCACAGGTTGAATCCTCTAACAGAATAATTACCCAAAACACACAGCTAAAAACATTTAGGAATGGCTAAGACCAAAGTATTGGACTACTTTGAAGTGGCTTTTTTGAGCCCTGTTGTAAATCATATTGAACATCTGTGAAAGGAGGTAGAACATGCAGTCTGGAGGAGGCAGCCTTCAAAGATGAGTCAGCTGGAGCAGTTCGCTCATGAAGAGTTAGCCAGATTTTTGTTTGTTTTTTAAAAGTTTTCGGTTAAACCACAAAAAAAGCAATATCTGATTTTCATTAGTTGATTTTCAGTGAATTCAAATTTATTATTGCTTTTGTTAGTGTCAAATTATTTCAGTGACCGTTGTGGGTTTTTCTTTCTTTAATTATGATAACCTAGAGCGGAATATAGGATTTTTCACTGTTGCCAGTGAGTCATGTGAATTGTTTAAACACACAGTAAAGAAGTGAATTTTTGGACAACTACCCGACATAAAAACATTCTTCAAAGATTTTCAAGGTTAAAATGTTTCAAAACTGAAATAAAGATTTTGTATTTTGTCCTTTAATCTTGTGAAGTGGATCTTCTCTAGGGAATGAAATACTTGTTGTGCCAGGACTTCTAAGGAGTTTGCACAGATGTTAAATGTAGAAAATGACTTAGAGATAAAGATTGATTTAAGATCAAATCTAGTTTTTAGGATAATGAAAAAATAAACAGGTGTAAGAGCAGATAAGAATTAGAAAAAACTTTTATTGAATGTACAAAAGATTTATTCTTTCTATAGAAAAATGCTGCTTTACAACTACAATCATTTTTTATACTTGAAAAGCAAGGGTCAATAATACCACCAAAGTGTGGCATGCAGCTCTACAGTAGTCCTGTATGGTTTTCTTTTTCTCATAAGGAAAGTTAGTGTACATAGAAATAGTTTGAAAGATAGTGACAGTGACTATGCAATCATTTGAAGTAGTATTCCACAATCAATGGTACAGTTAAATTTCTTAAAGTGTATACCTTAATGAAACTTAACCAACACGTGTTGGGAGGTTGTGGTGTAGATCAAAGTAATGTATCTTTATGCCCTCACTCTTTAATAACCATTTTGGTACGTACATAATATTTAAATGTAATTTAAGGTTATCCAATTTGGTATGTACTCTGTGCATTTGATTGTATTCTACTATCTATTATTACTGTATTGTGTAAATAGATGAGTGGAGCTCACAAATTAACCCCTTACCGCCAGAGCCAGTTTTGGCCTCTCTGACAGAGCCCAATTTTTTAAACCTGGCATGTGTCACTTTATGTGATCATAACTTTTTGACACTTTTACCTATCCATGTGATTCAGAGATTGTTTTCTTGTGACACATTGTATCGTCAAAAATCTGAAAAATTTACTATTTTGAAAATTCTAAAATTTCTCAGTGTAAGACAGATAGTTATTACGCTCAAAAAAGTTTATAAATGGAATCTACCATATGTCCACTGTAGGTTGGTATCATGTTTGAAATGGTTTTTTTTACGACATTAGGGGGCTTAGAAATTTAATAGTAATTTTGACATTTTCAAGAAAATTTGCCATTTACATTTTTTTTTTGTTCTAGGGACCAGTCCAGTTCTGACGTGACTTTGATTGGCCTGTAAGTTAGATACCCCCATAAATGAATTAATCTAAGAAACTAAACTCCATAAAGTATTCAAAACAGCATTTAGGAAGTTTGTTAACCCTTTAGGTGTTTCACGGGAATTAAAACAAAGTGGAGGTGAATTTCAAAACTTCACTCTTTTTGCAGATCATCAATTTTTATCCATTGTTCACAAGAACATGGTAGATCAGACCAGGGAAATGCAATTTAATATTGATTCCCCAGATTCAGATGTTTTCAGAGATATATCATGTGTGGCCCTAGTGTGCTTTTTGGCTCAACCACAAGCCTCAGAGTAGGAGGAGCACCTACCGGTCTCATTTTCATTACGACTTTATTTAGGCACCATTTCAGGTTTGCAGGGGCTAAAACTTAATAAACACCCTTAAAATACCACATATTAGAAACTACATCCCTTAAGGAATATATCAAGGAATGCAGGGAATATATCAACCCCACAGGGCTTTGGCTGGGCCAGTCAAGAATAGTCACAGAGTTGTTCTGAAGCCACTGATTTGTTATTTTAGCTGTGTGCTTAGGGTCTTTGTCTTGTTGGAAGAAGAATCTTCATCCCAGTCTGAGGTCCAGAGCACTCTGGAGGAGGTTTTCATCCAGGATATCTCTGTACTTGGCTATATTCATCTTTCCTTCAATTGCAACCAGTCATCCAGTCCCTGTAGCTGAAAAACACCCCCATAGCATGATGCTGCCACCACCATGTTTCACTGTTGGGCTTGTATTGGGCAGGTCATGAGCCGTGATAGTTGACTTTGTGGATCTTTCTCCCATCTCCCTGCTGAATCTCTGGAGCTCAGCCATAATGATCTTGGGGTTCTTCTTCTTCACCTCTCTCACCAATGCTCTTCTTCCACCATGGCTTAGTTTGGCTGGACAGCTAGGTCGTGGAAGAGTTGCGGTCTTGTTTTTCTTGTTTAATAAATTAGCAAAAATATCTACATTTCTTTTTTTTTTCCTTTCAAGATGGGATGCAGAGTGTACATTAGTGAGCAAAAAAATTAACTTTTTGGATATTACCAAATGCCTGCAATGAAAGAAAGAGTGAAAAATTTAAAGGGGTCTGAAAACTTTCCATACCTACTGTAAATTTTATAAAGATTTTATATGTTTTATTACTTTTACACAATAGAAATATGTCTATAAAAAATTGCATTTTTATGTTGTCCTATTCTGACAGTCATAACTTTTTTATTTTTCTGTATACGGATCTGATTATGGGCTTGTTTTCTGAGGGATGAGTTGATGTTTATATTGGTGCCATCATGGGGTGCATATGACGATTTGATCTCTTTTTATTAAGGTTTTTGTGAGGCATTTTGAACAAAATACAGCAATCCTAGTAAGGTATTTTATTTTTATCTTTTACAGTAGTCACTATGCGGTATAAATGGCTTTACTCAGCAGGTCGATATGATTACAGTGACATCCAATTTGTATATTGTTTTATATATTTTACTGCTCATACACAATAAAAACACTTATTCAATAAGGAAAACATGTTTTTTGCATCACCATAGTCAGAGAGCCATAACTTTATTTAATTTGTCTGTGTACGGAGCTGTATAGCAGCTTGTTTTTTGTGTGGTGATTCAATGTTTTTATTGGTGTCGTTTTGGGGGGGACAAGGCTTCTTGATCACTTTTAAATCCGTTTCTTGGAAGGCAGGGTGAAAAAAATACTGCAATCCTAATTGTGTGTTTTATTTTTAACAGCGCTCACCATGCAGTATCTGTGACAAGTTAGTTTTACTCCCTGGGTCAAGACAATTATGGAGATAAGCAGTTTATATAGTTTTTTTTAAGTGAAAGCACTTTTTTTTTCAAGAAGTGTATTTATTGTGTAAAACAATATTTATGCATCGCTGTCTTCTGATAGCCATCATTTTTTTATTTTTCCATATAAGGGTTTATATATGTGTAAGGGTGTAAGGGTTTTTTTTTTTTTGTGGGATGAACTGACGTTTTAATTGGCACCACTTTGGTGATTATATGAGTTTTTTTTACAGTGTTCACCGTATGGGTTAATTAACATCAGTAATACAGAAATGGGCTTCTTCATTAAAACTTTACAAAATTTATTTATGACTTCTTTTTTAAAACATCAATAGTCTGCATTCGTCTCAAGCATGCTTGAGAAAGGGGAGGAATCTCTCCGAAACGTCATTGCACGGACTGCCCAGTCTCCCGGCATGTCCAAAGAAAGCTCCTGCCGGAGCTAGAAAAACGGACTTTCAAGTTCTGTGGATTGAACGATGATTTATCGCAACATTGCTAAGTACCCCTTATCTTTGTATATATGACGAACGCAGATTATTGATGTTTTAAAAAGAAGTCATTAACAAATTTTGTAAAGTTTCTAATGAAGAAGTCCATTTCTGTATTACTGAAGTGGATATATACAGGCATGGAGACCTGTTAATGGTGCTTACGCTTACGAGGGAAAAAATTTGAAACATATGTGGCTTTGTTTATATAAAGAAGGGGCTAATTAACATGACATATTTATAGGGTATTACGCATGCGGCGATGCCAAATATGGGTACTTTATTTTTGATCTTTTTTGGGGCTATTGGTGTTTGTAAAGGGGAAAAAAGTGATGTACATGTTTTTTATTTTATTTTTCTTGTTTGTGTTTTACTTTTTCTTTCTTCCTAACATTTTTTTTTCACTTTTCCCCATAGGGGATTTGTAACAGCGATCTTAAAATCACTGTTACAATGCAAACCAGTATAGAGCAGAGCATGGTCTCCATGGCAACTTTCAATCACCATGCCCACAATGCGTTGCGGGCATGGTGATGTCACAAGACAGCCCAGATGCTTTAGTAAAGCATCCGGGCCATCGGGTAGGAGATCAGTGAGTGGCACAGAGCGGCGCACACTTCTACGATCGCAGGCAGGAGGAGCTCACTCCTCCTGCCTGCAACTTTATTATAGGTCGTGATACTGAAGGGTTAAACACCCGCAGCTGGAGCTCACTCCAGCCGCGGGTGATGCGGCATGAGACCAGCAGCTGGTCCCATGTCATGATCGTGCAGGGCTCACTTGTAAGCTGCACGATCGCCAGGACGTACCCTTATATCCATTTTCTGGAACGCACTTCTCGCTAGGGTATATGAGTATGTCCTATGTTGGGAAGGGGTTAATATATTGTGATATATTCAGGTTTAAATGGTTTTGGGTTATATTTTCACATACAATTGTTATTCCTTGGGTGATCCTAAATTGAGATCACACTCAACATATAATGCCAGATCTGTAGCATATGTGACTTTATGAGGGACCCAGCCTAACATCATAAACATTTCACTGTTATAACATCTGTACAGTGATTGGTGGTCTAGTAGCACCTATCACAAGTACAGTGTAGTACTACAAGTTTCATGTTGCCCTTTACATGAACCAGGATGAGTTGCCCTTTTGTAAATCCGGTGTTAGCAGTTTCATGTTATTTGTCTAGTACACCATGTGCGTTGTATAGATGTATAGTAGTGTTTATCTTGACCGTGATATCATGGCTTTCTGTGTTTCTTGCTCTTTTCTTAAAACAAATGCCATTGAAAAGCATTAAACATGTTAAGATAACATTCTGTGCTGTGATATCTTGGAGCGTTATCTGTCAAGTTAAGCTTTGCTGCAGAACTTTGGAAATTCATGTTCCAATCAGAGAAAGTGATTTACAGTTTCCAGCAGTTCTTTCTGATTTGTATGTGCTGAGTCTGCTTTAGATTAGTTATCTGCTTATTGTTCTTTTATCTCCATATTTCTTATTTTTGGGTGACATTTTAGGGTCTTTGGAACCAATTACTAGCGTTCTTTGGTTATGTTTGTTTAAATTTACAATGGTCGTCCCAGAATCAATTAGTATTGTAACTTTAGGGACCACTGCACATTCTGTTATGTGAAGGCACATTTATTACATATATCATACATTATGCCTTTTTATGCTCAATGTGGATTGTATCCCTATTTTCAAATGTTAAGTACAATACCATTATGTATACTGCAGGCAATGACAGTTTTACATGTTTGGGTTCTTGTACCTTACACTTTAGGATTGGAAGTATTTTCACAAAGATGACATAACTTGTCAAATAGGGATGCTATACAAAGTTTGTTGTTCCACCTAAAATTACAAGTGTTCAGTTTTATAGAAATCTGTAGGTGTTCATTAGTAAAATTTTCAACATGGCAATTTTCAGATTCCACTACAATGATTTCAAGTAAGGAAGACAGATGCTCAATAAATTTCAATGAGAACCATTTCTGTGTGACATGCTAAAGATTGAAATTTATGAGCTTGACATATGGTTTTTAGTATTTTTTAAGTCTGTTGTTGATGGCTAATTTGGAGTGTTGTGTGTTATCTAATAATAGTTTTCTAGATTATAACTGTTTGTTTAATTGCTTTCCTCTTTCTTGCTGCATCTTCTGCATCTATTATGAAGCCAGCTGGCCACTTAATCCTATGATGGAATGTTACAATTAGAGATGAGCGTTTTCCGCAATCTCGATTCGATCTGATTTTTTTCCTTAAAATCTGATCGAAAATCGCGATTGCAGAGTCAGATTGCACAATTTTTGCTGCTTTCTGTACTTTTGCCGGCCAGCTAATCAGTACAGAGCACAGATAGGGGTCAAGAACGTCACCAGTGGGGGGTGTAGGGATCTCATTGGATGCTGAAATCACATGACCCTGTTTTATCTATGTCATTATACTGTCTGCTGAATGCCATTATTATTACAGACTGTGAACTGAACACATTTCTCTCTCTGCACTGCGTTTTTCAAAGCAGGCAGACACCATTTCCCAGCAATTTTACAAAGGAAAAGCTGCTAGATAGATTAGCTAGGGTTGGGGTACAGAAAAATTAGGGAATACTAAACAGTAATAGTTAGGGATTTTGATATTTCTGCATACTGTATCTTTAATTTGCCCAAAAGTTCCTTGCTGCAGTTTTTTTTGAGGTGGCAGCTGCTGCACAAGACAGTGTTATGGAAATCTCTCAAAAGAAATTACTGTGATATAATGGTATCTTACAGAAAATGTCATTCTGTGCCCACAATGTCCTTGCTGCAGTTTGGTGTGCAGAACCAGTGTACAGGACACTGTTAGGAAATCTGCTCTAAACAGAAATAGTCGTGATATACTTGTTTTTTGCAAAAAATTTCATTCCGTACCCAAAATTTTCTTGCTGCAGTTTTGGGGGGATAGCCAGTGTAAAAGACATTGTTCTTCCATAAAACCTCATTTCACAGATATTCCATGGACAAAAATCTATTTCTAATCCCAGTCAGTTGTTGCATCAGACGACATTTCTTAGATATTCAGTAGAAAAAAAATTATTTCTAGTCCTAGTTGGCAGTTGAAAATTACAGGGACTGAAGCAAGTATACTGTTGATTTTGTGTTAGAGTTTTTCCATAAGTCTTCATAGTTTCACAGATATTCGATAGAAACAATTCTGTTTCTAATCCTAGTTTCCAGTTGGAAATTATAGGGATTTAAGAAGACTTGTGATTTGCTGTCTTTGGAGTACAGTTCTTCAATGAGAGACTGTCAAGAAATCTTGACCTTTTTAATATTTATCTTTCTGAACATTGAGCGAACTAGAGATGGTAAGCGAGCAAGGAGGGGGATAGGACATTGAGCTAGAGATAAGAGACAAGGTGCTCCTTCCAGTGCTCTGGACAACACACAAGCGAGCACATCGTCAGTTGCCAGACCGTCAGGCCTTTCTTCGCTTGGTCGGTTCCCTGTGACTCTCAATACTGAAGAGCATCGCCAATCTGTCCTTCAGTGGTTAACACAACCTGCAACCAGCGGTTTTATCTCCTCGTCTTCTCAATCACGGCCACAAATGTTGTCATCATCATCGTCATCATCAGTCCAACCTGAAGCAAACACAGCCCAATTGTCAACCAATGTACAGACCACTGTGGATAATCCATATTCTGAAGACCTTTTTGATGACACAATGCGGTTGGGGTCAGAAGGCATTTCAAAAGATCAAGAGGTCCAAGAGGATGATTTTGTCTGCTCTGACACCCAATCGCTGATGCCTTCAGAGGAGGAGAAGGAAGCTGGTTCCTCTCTTTCTGATGAACTTGCCATCTTTAAGGTGCGAAAATGACTAACACAAGAGGCAAAAGGCGTGGAACTCGGTATATGTTCTCCAGACCCCTCCTTAACATGAAGTTCTGCCTTTGTCAACATACATGCGCATCTACAAGAAGGGTGACATTGTGTACATTAAGGGTATGTACACCATATAAAAAGGCATGCCGCAAAGAATGCTATCATGGGAAGACTGGCATGTTACACAGCATGCTCTGGGTCTAATTGTGAACAAGCAGATTAATGGCAAAAACATTACCAAAAGAATCAACATCCGTGTGGAGCACATTCACCACTCCAAGAGCAGAGATAGTTTCCTCCAGCGCATCAAGGAAAACGATAGGAAGAATAAGGAAGCCAAGGAGAATGGCACCTGGGTGAAACTGGGGTGTCAGCCAGTGTTTCCAAGTGAAGCTCACTTCGTCTGCACTCATGGAGAGGAACCCGAGCTCCTTGAGTCCATTCCCGACGAGTTTATGGCAAAATGTCACAATATCCTTTGCAAAATATTACATTGTTGATTAAGCATAAGGATGTAATGGTGCTACGTAAGGCTTTTCAGAAATTTATGTGATGGGGCAAGCGCTCTCATATAGGCAGAAATTTCTCAAGCGCTGCCCGGGTCTTGACTGTCTCCTGAGGAATGCTCGAGGTCTTAGCTCACACTTCTGGCATTCGCACCTGTCAGGATCTAGTCCTGTTTTTATGTTTAACATGTTTTGTGGGCATTTCTGCCTCTTTGCAAGATGGCCACTGCAGCTTCAGTGGCCATCTTACATGATCTCTGAGGCTATATTAAGGTGTGCACCTGTGTTCCTCCCTGCCTGAGTATTCAGTTAGAACCTAGTTCCTGTCTGCCTCAAGCTTCCTGGCTCTCCTGTTAAAGATCCCTGTTGTCCTCTTATCCCAGAGTCCGGCTGATTGATTTCCTGCAAGCTATCTGCTGCAACCAGACATTTCTGCTATTTGACCTCTTATTTACACTTACTTTTGCACATGGGATCATCTTGCTGATGTAGTCTCCTCAGCAGGATTCCTTTAGTGCTATACAACCTGCCTGCTGCCCGTCAGCGACGCTGCTGTTCTTCTCTCTTGGACCTGCTCCTGCCGTGTGCTAATTCTAAACGGGTCAGCCAGTGAACGGCTACTTAACACTTCCAGGTCTGCTGGACTACATACGGCCCTCTGCTCACCGGCCGAACGCCATCCAGCGCTACTGCAACAAACGTGAGTCTGCTTGTACTTCTTGTGACGGTTTGCTGCTGTGCCCCCCCCCCCTCCCCACCAGCTATTGGTCTCCATAACGTATCCACGCAAAGCGTAACAGGATACTCAGGCCACACAAGATGGAGGCCGCTGGGTCTGGGGATTTGGAAGTCCATATTAAGAGACTTCAGCAAATCACGTCTTCTTTGCATACAGAGGTGCAGTCGCTAAAGACTAAGATGATTTCTCTGGAGACATAGCAAATCAGAATGCGCACGAACTTGGTATAGTGATCCAGAAGACAACTTCCGCTGAGGCTATGATACCAGCTTCCCATCCTGTAGCACTGGGTCCCCCGAAATTGCCACCATTCGGTTTCGGTGGGGATCGCGACAAGTACCGTGGCTTTGTAAACCAGTGTCAGTTATACTTTGATGCACATGCGCCAATTCCTGAATGATCGCGCCAAAGTACTTTGCATCATCATGCTTTTGACACACAAGGCTCTAGCATGGGCAAATTCACTAATTGAGACCTGTGACCCTTGTTTAAACAGTCTGACCCAGTTCCTTACCGGCATGAGCCTGATGTTCGACAAACTAAAAACGCCCGCACCACCGCAGAGAACAACTTACTGGCGCTCCGACAGGGCCGACGTTCTGTCACGGAGTACGCCATGGAATTTAAGAGATGGGCCTTAGTTATGACCTGGAATTCTGAGGTGCAACTGCCACTGTTCAGGAGGGGATTATCCAGCACTATCAAGGACGAACTGGCCGGTGCTGAGGCTCCCTCTAAGTTCGAAGAGTATGTACATCATTGCATACGGATAGATACCCGTTTATCCGAACGGAGACAGGAGAGATGGGCAGCAATGAATCGAAGGGACAGTCCACCAGCTTTCCCGCCTGCATTCCCCAAGGAACCTTCTAATAGACCCCCATCGGAGACCGAGCCAATGCAATTAGATGTGGTGCAGAGATCAGAGAGTAATGCTCGCATAGAGTGCAGGCTGCGTAAGGGTCTATGTCTCTATTGTGGGGAATCTGGTCACTTCCTCATAAATTGCCCCAATCGGCCTCGCAAAACGGCCACAGCCTTGGCTGAGGGTGAGTTGTCCGACTCTGAATCAGAGGTCTCAGAAGCGTCACAGCCATTGAATGCAGTTATTCAGACCCTGTCTTCTGTGGCTTCACACCTTGAGAAGAAGAAGAAGGAAACCCATTGCTTCCTGCCTATTCAGATTTGGACCTCAGCTATGGTGGATTCCGGAGCCAGCGGCAACTTCATGGATCTTGCCTTTGCTAAAGAACATGGTATCACAACCCAACTTAAAGCCTCACCCATGTTTATGGAGACCGTGGATGGTTCCCCCCTGGTTTCGGGGCCGGTAGATCAGGAAACTAGACTCCTAAAGGTCTCCATGCCGCCTGATCATCATGAAAGACTATCTTCATGTTCACCCTCCTCCCTCAATTTTCCCAATAATCTTAGGCCTCCCATGGTTGAAGAAGCAGAACCCAGTGATCAATTTAAAAACTAGAGAGATACGCTTCCTGGCAAATAATACGTCAGCCATTTGCCCAGTCGAATCTGTTCCTGACGGTGTCTCTAACAACCTTCCATCAGTCTATCATGACTTCTGGGACGTGTGCGACAAGAAGAATGTGGATAAGCACCCGCCACACTGGCCGTATGACTGCCCAATTGAGCTTTTGCCCGGTGCAGCAATACCGTTTGACCACATCTATCCCTTAGCCGGACCAGAGCTAAAGGCCCTCAAGGAATACACTGAGGAGAACCTGGCAAAGGGGTTTATTCGTCCTTCTTCATCTCCAGCAGGTGCTCCAATTTTCTTTGTGAAAAAGAAGGATGTCTCCCTTAGGCCCTGCAACGATTATAGAAAACTCAATAAAGATACTGTCAGGAACCGCTATCCACTTCCTCTGGAATGAGTTTGCCATGCCAAAGTTTTCTCCAAGTTAGATCTTCAAGGAGCATACAACTTAGTGCGAAGTAGACCCGGAGACAAGTGGAAACTGCCTTTCGGGTCGGAATGGACACTTCGAATACCTTCATGCCATTTGGGCTATGCAATGCCCTATCTACTTTCCAACACTTGACTAATAACATCTTCTGAGATCTCTTGCACCAATTCATGGTATTTTATCTGGATGATATCCTTATTTTCTCCAATTCTCTACAAGAACATGAGGACATGTAAGACTTTTCCCCGGAACCATACAAGTAAATCAGCTTTACATTAAACTCGAAAAATGTGAGTTCCATAAGACGGGGATCCATTTTTGGGCTATTATTATCACCACAAGGGGTTGCATATAGTACTACAAGATCCAGGCAATTATTGATTGGCTGGTCCCAAAGAATACCCGGGAAGTAAAACGCTTTGTAGGCTTTGCCAACTTTTACCGGCGCTTCATCAAGCATTTTTCAGAGATCGTCAGTAGATATGGGCGAATTGATTCTAACGAAGTGGAATTCGTTTAGAATTTCAGGAAAACTGCGGTTCTGCATGAAGTCGAAGCTTGGGGTACTTCGGGTGAAGGAAGTGTGCTTTTGATTGATAAAATGGCTTCGAGCACATGGCGTTACATGGGGCAAGGCACTCTTGGAGGAAGAAGGCATGCTTGCATGACATGTGCAGAGATGAAGCCAATCAAGACCGGCAGGATTCTGTGACGTCACCGCACTATATAAGTCCGGGGGCGACGCTGGGAGCTCATACCGCTCTCCACTGTACTGAATCGGGGAAGGTGCTGCCGCGGCTGATTGTTACTGAAGAACTGATTTTTATACAGCGATTATTGTGGGGGTCTCAGCTTGTCTCAGAGACTGCTTCTCTTAATGTTCTATTTCTGATTTTTGGGGGATTGGATCTGAAGTTTCCCGTGTGCGTTTCCCCTGCGCTGCATGTTTTATTTTAATGCTATCTGCTCACAGCACATTGAATATCCAAGGGGGATCTAAGCCAGTTCCTGTTGTATTCATTTAAAGAAACAGCGTTTAATACAAAAAAAAATACCACTTCATTTTTGGCTGCTCAATTCTTTTGCGCAATTTAAAATCCAAAGGGGGTTTAAATTTAAACTTGTTTTTCTGCTGTGGTGAATCCAAGAAACCGTCTTTTTCCACCGCCAAAAATTACAATTTTCCTGTACCAAATTCACCAAACAAAGGTTAATTACAATTTTTTCTCTTGTTTTTGTAGCGTAGAAAACACGCAATTGTAACACGCTACAAAGCTAGTAGTTTGTGGGTGCTCCCAATTCTTTGGTGCAATTTACATCCAGGGGGTTTTTTAAGCGTTGTTTTTGTGCTGTGGTGGGCTCCAAGAAACGTCTTTTTCACCGCCAAAAAATAAAATTTTTCCTGTAGCCTAATTCACAAGCGAAGGTTAATTACAATTTTTTTCTCTTTGTTGTGTAGCGTAGAAAACACGCAATTGTAACACACTACAAAGCAAGTAGTTTGTGGCTGCTCAATTCTTTTGCGCAATTTACATCCAGGGGTTAATTAAGCGTTGTTATGCTGCGTGGTGACTTCAAGAAACCGTCTTTTTTTTAGCGCCAAAAATACAATTTTCCTGTACCATAATTCACAAGCAAAGGTAATTACAATTTTTTTTCTTGTTGTGTAGCATAGAAAACACGCAATTGTAACACGTTACAAAGCTAGTAGTTTGTGGCTGCTCAATTCTTTTGCGCAATTTACATCCAGGGGTTAATTAAGCGTTGTTCTGCTGCTGTGGTGACTCCAAGAAACCATCTTTTTCACCGCCAAAAATTAAAATTTTCCTGTACCATAATTCACAAGCAAAGGTTAATTACAAATTTTCTCTTGTTGTGTAGCGTAGAAAACACGGAATTGTAACACGCTACATACTAGTAGTTTGTGGCTGCTCAATTCTTTTGCGCAATTTACATCCAGGGGTTAATTAAGCTTGTTTTTCCCGCTGTGGTGACTCCAAGAAACCGTCTTTTTCACCGCCAAAAATAAAAAAATTTTTCCCGTATATAATTCCACAAGCAAAGGGTTTAAATTTCAAAATTTTTTCTCTTGTTGTGTAGCGTAGAAAACACGCAATTGTAACACGCTACAAAGCTAGTAGTTTGTGTCTGCTCAATTCTTTTGTGCAATTTACATCCAGGGGTTAATTAAGCGTTGTTCTGCTGCTGTGGTGACTTCAAGAAACCGTCTTTTTCACCACTAAAAATTACAATTTTCCTGTGCCATAATTCACAAGCAAAGGTTAATTACAATTTTTTCTCTTGTTGTGTAGCGTAGAAAACACGCAATTGTAAAACGCTACAAAGCTAGTAGTTTGTGGCTGCTCAATTCTTTTGCACAATTTACATCCCGGGGGTTTAATTTAAACGTTTTTTTTGCTGTGGTGACAAAAAAAACCGTCTTTTTTACCGCCAAAAAACCCCAAATTTTGAAGCAAACCAAGGAGGAAATTACATTTTTTTCCTTGTTTTTAGCGAGAAAAACCATTGAAAAACCTACAAAACAAAAGTTGTTGCCCT
>JAODAL010059661.1:0-21352 GCA_025379985.1 Phyllomedusa bahiana
CTGTGAAGATATAAAAAAAACGCCATAAAAAAGGAACTCGCATATAGAGCGGAATATAATAATACCCCCATATTCAGGGAACCCACATAGTAAAGCTGGAGAATAAAAAATACCGCCATTATCAGAAAAACGCATAGTAGAGCTGGAGATATAATAATACCGCCATAATATCAGGGAACCCCCCATAGTAGAGCTGGAGATATAATAATACCGCCATATATCAGAGAACTCGCATAGTAGAGCTGGAGATATAATAATACCGCCATATATCAGGGAACCCACATAGTAGAGCTGGAGATATAATAATACCGCCATATATCAGGGATCCCACATAGTAGAGCTGGAGAGATAATAATACCGCCAAATATCAGGGAACCCACATAATAGAGCTGGAAATATAATAATAATAATAATGCCATCTATCAGTGAACCCACATAGTAGAGCTGGAGATATAATAATACTGCCGTATATCAGGGAACGCACATAGTAGCGAGGGATATATACTCATCCCACCATATATCAGAGATCCCACATAGTATAGCTGGAGATATAATAATTCTGCCATATATCAGGGAACCCACATAGTAGAACTGGAGATATAATAATACCGCCATCTATCAGGGGAACCCACAAGTAGAGCTGGAGATATAATAACCCCGCCGTAATATCAGGGAACCCACATGGAAAGAGCTGGAAAATATAATAATGCCGCCACAATATCAGAGAACCACATAGTAAAACTGGAGATATAATAATACCCCCAAATATATCAAGGAACCCACATAGTAGAGCTGGAGATATAATAATCCCGCCATATATCAGGTACCCACATAGTAGAGCTGGAGATATAATAATGCCGCCGTATATCAGGGAACCCACATAGTAGAGCTGGAGATATAATAATGCCGCCACATATCAGAGAACTTGCATAGTAGTGCTAGATGCAGAAAGACAACACATTCTTATTCCCAATTCTTGAACCTGAGTGGCCCCCTCCCCTCAGGGCCCCGACTACTCCATGCACACTCATCTGCTTGTATTGCCATAGGGCCCCCCACCATGGGCTCCTGGTCTCATTACTATATGGCTATGCACATTATTAGGTGGCAGTTCACACTGCATGTGTGGGGTGCATTTCTAATCCACCTCTACCCAGCAGGGGCTTGAAGGGGCCAACCTATTTATGTATGGAGCTGTTATTTCATTGCTGTATGTTGGCATTTGAGCACTATGTGGCGGTATAAACTTATGTATGGAGTTATTTCAGCACTGTATATTGGTATTAAAACACTATATGGCGGTATTAACTTATTTATGGAGCTATTATTTCATCCCTGTATGTTGGTTTTCGAGCACTATATGGCGGTATTTACTCAAAGTGATGTAATAATACAACGAATATTAAAAATTGTGAAGGTAGCAGCTTGTGGGTAGTGCACCCTTCTGCAGGGACCACTCAGTCTGCACTTGTCCCAGGACGCTTTGTGCGGTCACCTCCCCCGGGTCACCCTCCTGCATTCAGTGCCCCCCGAGAAGATGAAGTCCTACCCCTATTGGAAATTCAGTGAAGTTTCCCTTTAAATAAGTGTATTTGTTCCTATATGTTGGTATTTGAACACTTTATGGTGGTATTAACGTATGCATGGAGCAGTTGTTTCAGCACTGTATGTTGGTATTCAAGCACTATATGGTATTAACTTATGTATGGAGCGGTTATTCCGAACTGTATGTTGGTATTGGGGCACTATAAGCCGGTATTAACTTATGTATGGAGCGGTCATTTCAGCACTGTATGTTGGTATTCAAGCACAATACGATATTAAGCTATGTATGGAGCTGTTATTTCAGCACTATGTGGCTGTTTTAACTTGTGTATGCTGTTTTTTCAGCATTGTATGTTTGTATCTGAGCACTCCATGGCGGTATTAACTTATGTATGGAGCAGTTATTCCAGCCCTGCATGTTGGTATTTGAGCACTATATGGCGGTATTAACTTACGTATGGAGCTGTTATTCCAGCACTGTATGTTGGTATTTGAGCATTATATGGCAGTATAAACTTATGTATGCTGTTATTCCGAACTGTATGTTGGTATTCGGGCACTATATGGCAGTATTAACTTATGCATGGGGCAGTTGTTTCAGCACTGTATGTTGATATTCAAGCACTATACGGTAATAAAGTTATTTTTGGAGCTGTATTCACTCGGTGGTATTGTTATATTCAAGCACTATACGGATTAAGCTTACTTAAGAGCTGTCCATTTCAGCACTGTAATGTTGGTATTTGAGCACTATATGGCAGTATAAACTTATGTATGCTGTTATTCCGAACTGTATGTTGGTATTCGGGCACTATATGGCAGTATTAACTTATGCATGGGGCAGTTGTTACAGCACTGTATGTTGATATTCAAGCACTATACGGTATTAAGTTATGTATGGAGCTGTTATTTCAGCACTGTATGTTGATATTCAAGCACTATACGGTATTACGTTACGTATTGAGCTGTCATTTCAGCACTGTATGTTGGTATTTGAGCACTATATGGCTGTTTTAACTTATGTATGCTGTTTTTTTCAGCATTGTATGTTTGTATCTGAGAGCCCCATGGCGGTGTTAACTTATGTATGGAGCAGTTATTTCAGCACTGTATGTTGGTATTTGAGCACTATATGGCAGTATAAACTTATGTATGCTGTTATTCCGAACTGTATGTTGATATTCGAGCATTATATGGCGGTATGAACTTATGTATGGAGCTGTCATTTCAGCACGTTATGTTGGTATTCAAGCACTATACGGTACTAAGCTATGTATGGAGCTGTCATTTCAGCACTGTATGTTGGTATTCAAGCACTATACGGTACTAAGCTACGTATGGAGCTGTCATTTCAGCACTGTATGTTGGTATTTCAGCACTATGTGGCTGTTTTAACTTATGTATGCTGTTTTTTTCTGCATTGCATGTATGTATCTGAGCAATCCGTGGCGGTATTAATTTATTTATGGAGCGGTTATTCCAGCCCCGCATGTTGGTATTTGAACACTATATGACCGTTTTAACTTATGTATGCTTTTTTTAAACTTATTAACTTATGTATGGAACTGTAATTCCAGCCCTGCATGTTTTTATTTGAACACTACATGGCGGTATGAACCTAAAGTGATGTAATAACCCAATTAATTAAGAAATGTGATGACACCAGGTTACCGGCATTGCCCGCCATCACCAGGGACAGCGGACGGCCACTCAGTCTGCACTTGCCTACATACCGCCATCCCCCTGGTCACCCTCCTGCTCTGTATTCACTGCCCGTGAGGGGATGCAGTCCTATCCCTATTGGACATTCATTGAAGTTTCCCTTTAAATAAAAGCGGTAATGTCTTTATCCCTTTAAATCCAATCTGCCTCCCGCATCTGCTGAGGCGACGGCGTGCAGGGCTCATCCTCCATTCAGCGGCTGATAAATCTCTCCTTGTAGGTATCATGAAATGAACTCTTCTTTATTGTGTATACATGAGATTCATTGATTTATAAGAGGACGCGGCTGCATGTAAGCAATCAGCAGAGTTGTCGCTGCCTTGATAGGCTTTCACTGTATGGTAATGGCGCTCTATTTTCCAATGACAAATGGCGCGGCGTACATGCTATTTATCTGATAAATGACACTTTCTACATGTTTCCTCAGTAGACGGCAGCCCGGGCCATGCTGCTTCCATAATAAATGACACTTTACACACGCTCCCCTGGTAAATGACAGCTTATACATGCTGCTCCGTGACAGATTATACATGTACCCCCGCTAAACAGCGGCGCGGGCAGGCGGGTGCCCCGGCAAATTAACTTTTACATGCAGTCATTTCCTAATAAACAAGTCAGCTCCCTCTGGTGTAACATCAGCTTCAAGGACTTAAAGGGCCGCTCCCGCCATCTGGAAGTAAAGCTCCATCACTGTACAAGGAGGAGTCTACAGATGACTAATAGACTCTGTTCAGTTACTCACCGTTGTTCAGATCTCTGCTTGGTGTCAGTGAATAAGACGATTCTGGTTTATGTCGGCAGGATAAAAACCGGTCCCGACCTAACTCTACAGATGAGGTGTTTTTACTCCGTGTAGACAATGCTCTGTGAGCTAAACAGCCTGGACTGCAGACAGATACATTGTACATAACTAGTCCCTGCTACTCTTTGAAAAGTGGATACAATTGTATCTAATTGTAAGACAATGCTCTGTGAGCTTAGAATCCTGGACTCCAGACTGATACATTGTACATAGCTAGTCCTGCACTCATTTGAAAAGTGGATACAATTGTATCAAGTGTACACAATGCTCTGTGAGAGAAACAGCCTGGAATCCAGACTGATACATTGTACAAAGCTAGTCCTGCTCTCAGTTGAAAAGTGGATATAACTGTATCTAGAGCAGACAATGCTCTGTGAGCTAAACAACCTGGACTGCATATATTGATATACTGATACTGATATATTGTACATTGCTAGAAAGCTCTCAACTGAGCAGTGGATACAGCCATACTGACTGCTATGGGGCCCAGAGGTTGAAGGGGCCCCACTCAGGTACAAGAACATTGTTCTTTTTTGTAGGGAACAAATAGTTGGGAGTTTTCTGCTATCTAGAGCTACTATGTGGTTCCCTGATATATGGCGGTATTGTTTAAATCATTATTGCTACTGTTTTTGTTTAATGTCATTAGGTGGTGAAGCCCCATCTAATTTTCCTATGGGCCCTATGAATTTTAGTTACACCTCTGTGTCCTGCTATCAACTGAGCAGTGGATACAACTCTATCTGCGGCTAGACAATGCTCTGTGAGCTAAACATCCTGTACTGCAGTCTGATACCTTGTACAGAGCTAGTACTGTTCTCAGTTTAGAAGTAAATCCAGCGGTAGCTAATCTAGACAATGCTCTGTGAGCTTAATCAGCCTGGTTTCAGATGGATACATTTTACTTGCCTCAAACTAGCAGACAGACCTGTTCAGCTGATGCCACTGATTTGACTCTGGATAAACGAGTTCTAGAAATCTTTTTTGGAGTCCAGACTGTTTAACTCACAGAGCATTGCCTAGAAAAGATATAGTTGAAATCATGTCTCAGCACAGAGCAAAACTATGTCCTGGTACACTGCATATAAACAAGAGTGGATTCATTCACTGACAGATCTTAAAATTTGGAAATATCCCGTCAGCACCAGTTTCTATAGGGCCGTATAGAAATATCCCATCAGCACCAGTTTCTATAGGGCCACATGGAAACATCCCGTCAGCAGCAGTTTCTATAGGGTCGTATGGAAACATCCCGTCAGCACCAGTTTCTATAGGGTCGTATGGAAACATCCCGTCAGCACCAGTTTCTATAGGGTCGTATGGAAACATCCCGTCAGCACCAGTTTCTATAGGGCCGTATGGAAATATCCCATCAGCCCCAGTTTCTATAGGGCCGTATGGAAACATCCCGTTAGCAGCCGCTTCTATAGGGTCGTATGGAAACGTCCGCGTCAGCAAGCAGTTCTAAGGGCCTTTTTTTACGTGTTTGGAAACATCCTCACCAGCCAGCAGTTTCTATAGGGCCGTATGGAAACATCCCGTCAGCCCCAGTTTCTATAGGGCCGTATGGAAACATCTCACCAGCAGCAGTTTCTATAGGGCCGTATGGAAACATCTCACCAGCAGCAGTTTCTATAGGGCCGTATGGAAAAATCCTGTGAGCCCCAGTTTCTAAAGGGCCGTATGGAAACATCCCATTTCAAGGGAAGGCCTCAGTTTCTATAGGGCTGTATGGAAACATCCCATCAGCAGCAGTTTCTATATGGCTGTATGGAAATATCCCGTCAGCCCCAGTTTCTATAGGGCTGGATGGAAACATCCCGTCAGCAGCAGTTTCTATAGGGTCGTATGGAAACATTCCGTCAGCAAGCATTTTTTCTATGGGCCGTTATGGAAACATCCCGGTCATCACCAGTTTTCTATAGGGCCGTATGGAAACATCCCGTCAGCCCCAGTTTCTATAGGGTCATATGGAAACATCCCGTCAGCCCCAGTTTCTTTATGGCTGTATGGAAACATCCCGTCAGCCCCAGTTTCTATAGGGCCATATGGAAACACATCCCCGTCACCCCCCGCCCCCCAGCAACTAGTTTCTATAGGACCATATGGAAACATCCCGTCAGCAGCAGTTTCTATAGGGCCGTATGGAAACATCCCGTCAGCAGCAGTTTCTATAGGGCCGTATGGAAACATCCCGTCAGCACCAGTTTCTATAGGGGCGTATGGAAACATCCCGTCAGCAGCAGTTTCTATAGGGCCGTATGGAAACATCCCGTCAGCAGCAGTTTTTCTATGGGCCCTTAAGGGAAACATCCCGTCAGCAGCATTTCTATAGGGCCGTATGGGAAACATCCCTCAGCACGCAGTTCTATAGGGTCGTATGGACACCATCCCTTCAGCCCCAGTTTATCTTATGCTGTATGGAAATATCCCGTCAGCCCCAGTTTCTATAGGGCCATATGGAAACATCCCGTCAGCACTAGTTTCTATAGGACCATATGGAAACATCCCGTCAGCAGCAGTTTCTATAGGGCCGTATGGAAACAACCCACGTCATCACCATTTTCTATATGGTGCTATGGAAACATCCCGTCAGTACCAGTTTCTATAGGGCCATATGGAAATATCCCGTCAGCAGCAGTTTCTATAGGTCCTTATTGAAATATCCCGTCAGCAGCAGTTTCTATAGGACCATATGGAAACATCCCGTCAGCAGCAGTTTCTATAGGGCCGTATGGAAACATCCCGTCAGCACCAGTGTCTATAGGGCCGTATGGAAACATCCCGTCAGCAACAGTTTCTATAGGGTCGTATGGAAACATCCCGTCAGCACCAGTTTCTATAGGGTCGTATGGAAACATCCCGTCAGTACCAGTTTCTATAGGTCCATATGGAAATATCCCGTCAGCAGCAGTTTCTATAGGACCATATGGAAATATCCCGTCAGCAGCAGTTTCTATAGGACCATATGGAAACATCCCACAGCAGCAGTTTCTATAGGGCCATATGGAAATATCCCGTCAGCAGCAGTTTCTATAGGGCAGTATGGAAACATCCCGTCTATATCCGGAGACCTCTGGATAGATGGTGTCATCCTGGATCTCATTACAATCCCACAGATGCTCCCGGCATGGAAAGAGTCCCCCCCCCTGCCTCATGTTCCAGCATTAGGATGGAGCATGTAATGAGTGAAGGAGCCAGGAATACCTAGTGGCATCTTTTGGAGAAAATGCCTTCCCCCCCGTCTCCACCCCCCCTCAGCTCAGGGGGGAGCGCCCTAAAGAAAAAGAAAAAAATATAAAAAAAAAAAAAAAACAAAAAAAAAGCCCAGCGGTAAAAAAATAAAGAAAAAAAAAAAAAAAAAAAAAAAAAAAAAATAAAAAAAAGAAAAGAGAAAAAAGAAAAGAAAAGCCGAAAAGAAACAAAAAAAAAAAGAAAAGAAAAAACTAAAAAAAAAACACCTCCAAGACAAAAAAAAACCACCAAAAAAAAGAAAAAAAGAAAAAAAAAAAAATAAAAAAGAAAAAACAATAAAATAAAAAAGAAAAAACAAAAAGAAAAAAGAGGAAAAAAAAAAAAAAAAAAAACAAAAAGAAAAAAAAGAAAGAAAAAAAAAGAAAAAAAAAAAAGAGAAAAGAAAAAAAAGGCGAAAAAAAGAGATGAGAAAAAAATAAAAAAATAAAAAAAAAAAAAAAAAGAAAGAAACAAAAAAAAAATAAGGCCCGGCCTGGTTCTTTTATTTTTTTTCTCCTGATTCAGCGTCTCGCGTGCATGTAAAACAGCAGCGGTGGGCAGAAGCAAACCTGTTATCAAGCTGTATCCTCCCCGACCATGCCAGGTGCAGCTGCCACGATGGAGGGCAAGGTCCTGCCCATCGCCGCCTCAGGACTAATGCTTCAAGGGCATCCTCATTTGGCCATTTTTAGATCAAAAATTCTAAATATTTTATGCATTTTTTTTCCCCTGAGGATCAGCTCTCTAATCCCTCTGCAGGATACAATTCTAACTACCTGCTGCCAACACTAGGGGGCGCTCAGTGCAGACCCTCTGCATAGTCAAAGCTACATGATAAAATTCTAACTACTTGCTACCACCACTAGGGGGAGCTCATTGTAGACAGTGGTATTATTGCAGATTAATAGACAATCAGTATGCATCATGTTCCCCCTAGTGGTGGCAGCAGGAAGCCGAGATGTTGTTCTTCAATTCTAGGTCTATGTAGAAGATTTGGAACTCTTTTTATAGCGATTTGAATTCTTTGTATCCGACTCCAAATCTTCTCCATATACAAAGCACTGAAGAATAAAATGTCAGCTTCCTGCAGCCACCACTAGGGGGAGTTCCATTGTTAGACTTTTGGTATTATTGTAGATAATAACAATCAGTATGACAATCATGTTCCCCGAGTGGTGCAGCCAGGAGAAGCCCGAGATGTTGTTCTTCAATTCCTAGGTCCTATGTAGATAGAATTTTAGAACTCTTTTTATAGCAATTTGAATTCCTTGTATCGGACTTCAAATCTTCTCCATATACAAAGAACTGAAGAATAAAATGTCAGCTTCCTGCAGCCACCACTAGGGGGAGCTCATTGTAGACAGTGGTATAATTCAGATTAATAGACAATCAGTATGCATCATGTTCCCCCTAGTGGTGGCAGCAGGAAGCCGAGATGTTGTTCTTCAATTCTAGGTCTATGTAGAAGATTTAGAACTCTTTTTATAGCAATTTGAATTCCTTGTATCGGACTTCAAATCTTCTCCATATACAAAGAACTGAAGAATAAAATTTCAACGTCCTGTAGCCACCACTGGGGGGGGGGGGACTTGATGCCTACTGATCATATATTCATCTGCAATAATACCACTGTCTGCACTGAGCTCCCCCTAGTGGTGGTAGCAAGTAGTGAGAATTTTATCACGTAGCTTTGACTATGCAGAGGGTTTGGAGCTCTGTGTCAGAAAAGGAACTGAAAATACGTATAAAAGAAAAGAATAATCCCAAACTGGAAGGGTATTCAAGGGCTGATGCTCACTTTAAGCTCCTTAGAACAAAATAAAAGTTATATTCTCCTATTGAAAACCTGAAGCTGAATAGTGACAGAAGAACAGGGACGTAACGAGGACAAAGTCAGCGACGGAGTTTTCTGTGGTGATTTTATCCAGGAAGAGAGAGAACTCGGGCGATCGCCGTTTCATCTGCATCTTGAATAGAATAAGACGCTCGTCAGAGCCGCCTGTTAGATGTGGGCGACAATAGTCCTGGTGGGAAAGGACGATGGATCTGGAGAAGCTTCCGCAAGAACAAAGGCCCCGCACACACTGCAGTCTATACGGTAAAGCCGTAATTAGATGGGTCTGGGCGATAACCAGAGGCGTCTCATCAAACCAGTCACAAGTGTCAGATATTAGCGAACTGCACTGTATGGGAAGTGTGGATGGCTCTGCTATAGTGGCACCATGGCTGGCAGTGCTATAGAGGGGCACCATGGCTGGCAGTGCTATAGAGGGGCACCATGGCTGGCAGTGCTATAGAGGGGCAATGCTGGGCTGTTATAGAGGCACTATGGTCAGCCTATTATGGGAGCACTATGGCTGGCACTGTTATAGAGGGGCAATGCTGGGCCTGTTTATAGAGCACTAATGGTGAGACAATTAAGGGGCACTATTATGGCCACTGTTATAGAGGGACAATGCTGGGCTGTTATAGAGGCACTATGGTTAGACTATTATAGGGGCACTATGGCTGGCCCTGTTATAGTGGCACTATGGTTAGACTATTATAGGGGCACTATGGCTGGCCCTGTTATAGGGGCACTATGGTCAGCCTATTATAGGAGCACTATGGCTGGCACTGTTATAGAGGGACAATGCTGGGCTGTTATAGAGGCACTATGGTTAGACTATTATAGGGGCACTATGGCTGGCACTGTTATAGAGGGGCAATGCTGGGCTGTTATAGAGGCACTATGGTCAGCCTATTATAGGGGCACTATGGCTGGCACTGTTATAGAGGGGCAATGCTGGGCTGTTATAGAGGCACTATGGTTAGACTATTATAGGGGCACTATGGCTGGCACTGCTGTAGAGGGACAATGCTGGGCTGTAATACTGGCACTATGGGGGGCACTGTTATAGAAACACTGATGTGGGGGCACTGTTATAGGAGCACTCTGATGTGGGTGGGGGCACAGTTAAATATAGGAGCCTTTGATGGGGGACAACTGTTTATAGGAGCACCTGATGGGGGCACTGTTTATAGGAGCACGTGATGGGGGGCACTGTTATAGAGCACTTGATGTGGGGCACTGTATAGGAGCCATCTGATGTGGGGGCACTGTTATAAGGAGCAACTTTGATGTGGGGGGGGGGGCAGTGTTATAGGAGCACTTTGATGTGGGGGGCAGTGTTATAGTAGCACTCTGATGTGGGGGCACTGTAATAGGAGCACTATGATGAGGGGGGTCACTGTTAAGAGCACTTTGATGAGGGGGCAGTGTTTATAGAGCACTCTTGAATGTGGGAGCAGTGTTTTATAGGAGCACTCTGATGAGGGGGGCAGATGTTATATGGACACTTTGAGGTGGGGGGCATGTTATAGGAGCAACTGATGTGGGGGCAAGTGTTATAGGAGCACTTGATGGGGGGCACCTGTTATATGAGCACTTTGATGAGGGGCAAGTAGTTAATAGGAGCACTTTGATTGTAGGGGGCACTGTTAATAAGAGCACTTTGATAGGGAGCACTGTTATAGGAGCACTTTATGTGGGACCCGTTATGGAGCACTTTGATGGGGGGGCATGTTATAGGGCACTTTGTGGGGGGGGCACTGTTTTTAGGGGCACTTTTATGTGGGGGGGGACTGTTATAGGGCACTTGAAGGGGGGGCACTGTTAAGGAGCACTTGAAGGGGGGACTGTTATGGAGCCTTTATGTGGGGGGCACTGTTATAAGAGCACTTTGATGTGGGGAGCACTGTTATATGCGCACTTTGAGTGGGGGGGGACTTTTTAGGAGACTTTGAGTGGGGGGCACTGTTATGGGCATTTTTATGGGGGGGGCACTGTTTAGAGCATTTGAGTGGGGGGGACTTTATAGGACACTTTTATGGGGGCATGTTATAAGCCTTTGATGGGGGGCACTGTTATAGGCATGGTGGGGGCCTTTTATGGGGCACTTTTTGGGGGGGGAAAAGTTTTAGGAGCACTTGAATTTTTGGGGGCACTGTTATAGGAGCACTCTGATGTGGGGGCACTGTTATAGGAGCACTCTGATGTGGGGGGCACTGTTATAGGAGCACTCTGATGTGGGGGCACTGTTATAGGAGCACTCTGATGTGGGGGCACTGTTATAGGAGCACTTTGATGGGGGGGCACTGTTATAGGAGCACTTTGATGTGGGGGGCACTGTTATAGGAGCACTTTGATGAGGGGGGCACTGTTATAGGAGCACTTTGATGAGGGGGCTCTGTTATAGGAGCACTGATGTGGGGGCTCTGTTATAGGAGCACTCTGATGTGGGGGCACTGTTATAGGAGCACTTTGATGTGGGGGCACTGTTATAGGAGTACATTGATGTGGGGGGCACTGTTATAGGAGCACTTTGATGTGGGGGCTCTGTTATAGGAGCACATTGATGTGGGGGGCACTGTTATAGGAACACAGTAATGAAGGGGGCACTGTTATAGGAGCACTTTGATGTGGGGGGCACTGTTATAGGAGCACTTTGATGTGGGGGCTCTGTTATAGGAGTACATTGATGTGGGGGGCACTGTTATAGGAGCACTTTGATGTGGGGGGCACTGTTATAGGAGCACTTTGATGTGGGGGGCACTGTTATAGGAGCACTTTGATGAGGGGGGCACTGTTATAGGAGCACTTTGATGTGGGGGGCACTGTTATAGGAGCACTTTGATGAGGGGGGCACTGTTATAGGAGCACTTTGATGTGGGGGGCACTGTTATAGGAGCACTCTGATGTGGGGGCACTGTTATAGGAGCACTCTGATGTGGGGGCACTGTTATAGGAGCACTCTGATGTGGGGGCACTGTTATAGGAGCACTTTGATGTGGGGGACACTGTTATAGGAGCACTTTGATGGGGCACTGTTATAGGAGCACATGATGTGGGGGACACTGTTAATAGGAGCACTTGATTATGGGGGGCACTGTATAGGAGCACTTTAATGTGGGGGGACACTGTCATAGGAGCACTCTGATGTGGGGGCACTGTTATAGGAGCACTTTGATGAGGGGGCACTGTTATAGGAGCACTTTGATGTGGGGGGCACTGTTATAGGAGCACTTTGATGTGGGGGGCGCTGTTATAGGAGCACTTTGATGTGGGGGCACTGTTATAGGAGCACTTTGATGTGGGGGGCACTGTTATAGGAGCACTCTGATGGGGGGGCACTGTTATAGGAGCACTCTGATGGGGGGCACTGTTATAGGAGCACTCTGATGGGGGGGCACTGTTATAGGAGCACTCTGATGAGGGGCACTGTTATAGGAGCACTTTGATGTGGGGGGCACTGTTAGAGGTGCGATTCTTTTGGGAGTCATAGTAGAGGGACTGTGGTTGGCATTGATTTACGGGCACTGTATCGGTGGGTTTGGGGGGTGGGGGGTTTCCTTGTTGGGGGCATAGATGGTCCATGAATCCCTGTGAGGAGGACGCGGTCGCCCCCCCCGGGGAGCAGGCAGATTGGCCTCCAGCTCCTCGCCTGATACACAATGACTACATGTAGCTCAGACGAGGGAACAGCTTGCCCGCATGGAGCTGCCAGGGCCTGGGTGCAGATTCGGGATCCTGCGGCTCCATGGTAACGGGTTATTGTGTAACATTCCCACATACGGAAGCCGCGCACAAGACAGGACACAGCGCACGATCCTGGCACCGGCGCCGAAAAACAGCGCATCCCTCCTGCAGCCTCGATACAGTCACCTACTGAGGAGAATAACCCAATGATGGGGGCGCTGGGAGCAGACCCTAATAATATACCGGATATCCCAATGATGGGGGCGCTGGGAGCAGACCCTAATAATATACCGGATATCCCACTGATGGGGGCGCTGGGAGCAGACCCTAATAATATACCGAATCCAACATGGGGGCGCTGTGAGAGACCTAATAAATACAGGATATCCCAATGATGGGGGGGCTGGGATCAGACCCTAATAATATACATGATATCCCAATGATGGGGGCTCTGGGATCAGACCCTCCTGATATACAGTATATACCAATGATGGGGGCTCTGGGAGCAGACCCTCCTGATATCCCAATGATGGGGGCGCTGGGAGCAGACCCTCCTGATATACCGGATATCCCAATGATGGGGGCGCTGGGAGCAGACCCTCCTGATATCCCAATGATGGGGGCGCTGGGAGCAGACCCTCCTGATATACCGGATATCCCAATGATGGGGGCGCTGGGAGCAGACCCTCCTGATATACCGGATATCCCAATGATGGGGGCGCTGGGAGCAGACCCTCCTGATATACCGGATATCCCAATGATGGGGGCGCTGGGAGCAGACCCTCCTGATATACCGGATATCCCAATGATGGGGGCGCTGGGAGCAGACCCTAATAATATACAGGATATCCCAATGATGGGGGCGCTGGGAGCAGACCCTAATAATATACCGGATATCCCAATGATGGGGGCGCTGGGAGCAGACCCTCCTGATATACCGGATATCCCAATGATGGGGGCGCTGGGAGCAGACCCTCCTGATATACCGGATATCCCAATGATGGGGGCGCTGGGAGCAGACCCTAATAATATACCGGATATCCCAATGATGGGGGCGCTGGGAGCAGACCCTCCTGATATCCCAATGATGGGGGCGCTGGGAGCAGACCCTCCTGCCGGATATCCCAATGATGGGGGCGCTGGGAGCAGACCCTCCTGATATACCCGGGTTCCCCTGATGGGGGCGCGGGGCAGCCCCCTGAAAATTTTCCCCAAAAAGTGGGGGCCTGGAGCAGACCCCTATATACGGATATCCCAATGATGGGGGGCTGGGAGAGCCCTCCTGAAAATCCAATGATGGGGGCCTGGGAGCAGCCTCCCCGTATACCGGGTACCCCCCCCCCCCCCCCCCCCCAAAGATGGGGCGTGGGGGCGACCCCCTGTATCCCCCATGATGGGGGCGCTGGGGCAGACCCCCCCCGTATACCGGATATCCCCTGATGGGGGGCTGGGAGGACCCCCCATTAATTTGGTATCCCAATGATGGGGGGCTGGGAGCAGACCTCCTGTATACCCGGGTATCCCCCGATGGGGGCGCTGGGAGCCCCCTTTTATCGGTATCCCCAAGTGGGGGCCTGGGAGCAGACCCCCTTTAATTTTTTCCCCCCTGAGGGGGGCTGGGGGCAGACCCCGAATACCGGTTCCCAGGGTTTGGGGGCTGGGAGCAGACTCCCAAAAATTTCCCAAGATGGGGGCGTGGGAGGGACCCTCCTGATATACCCGGGTTCCCCCTGATGGGGGCGCTGGGGGGCCCTCCCATATGGATATCCCCAAAGTTTGGGGGCCTGGGGGCGACCCTTAAAAAAAACCGGATATCCCTATGGGGGTGGGAGCAGCCCTTATATTTTTCCCGGGTATCCCAATGATGGGGGTGGGAGCGACCCCCCTGATTACCCATGATGGGGGGTGGGGGAGATCCTGATATCGGTATCCAATGATGGGGGGTGGGGCAGACCCTTGATAACCGGAATCCCAATGATGGGGGCCTGGGAGAGCCTTATTAAACCGGATATCCAATGATGGGGGGCGGGAGAGACCCTTGATTACGGGAAACCATATGGGGGCGTGGGGCAGACCCTCCTGATATCCGGTATCCCAATGATGGGGGCCTGGAGCAGACCCCCCTTTAATACCGGATATCCAATGAGGGGGCGCGGGGGAGCCCCCTGAATACCGGTATCCCCTGATGGGGGTGGGGCAGACCCCTGATATCGGATATAATGGGGGGGCTGGGAGCAGACCCCCCCCATCAAAACCCAAAGATGGGGGCGCTGGGGAGACCCCCCTTTTTAGGATTCCAATGTGGGGGCCTGGGGGAGACCCCTTTATGGATATCCCATGATGGGGCGTGGGGCAGGCCCTCCTTTGATATCCAAAAGATGGGGGCCTGGGAGAGACCCTCCGTATCCCCAAAGATGGGGGGCCTGGGGCAGACCCTCCGGGTATCCCCAAAGATGGGGGGCTGGGGCAACCCTCCTGATATCCCTGATGGGGCGCTGGGAGCGACCTTTATAAGGAATCCCCTGAGGGGGGGTGGGGCAGACCCTTATATTCGGTTTTCCAAGGGGGGGGGTGGGAGCAGACCCTCCCGAAAATACGGATTCCCAATGATGGGGGGGGGGAGCGACCCCCCCTGATATACCGGATATCCAATGATGGGGGGCGGGGGCAGACCCTCCCGATTTACAGGTTATTCCAAAGTGGGGGGCCTTGGGGGAGACCCTCTGTTTTACCGGTATCCATGGGTGGGGGGGCTTTGGGGCAGGACCCTCCTGATATACCGGATATCCCAATGATGGGGGCGCTGGGAGCAGACCTCCTGAATTTAATCCCAATGATGGGGGCTGGGAGCAGACCCCCCTGATTTTACCGGATATCCCAGTGATGGGGGCACTGGGAGCAGACCCTCCTGATATACAGGATATCCCAATGATGGGGGCGCTGGGAGCAGACCCTATAAAACCGGATATCCAATGATGGGGGCGCTGGGAGCCGACCCTAATAATATACCGGATATCCATGAAAGGGGCGTGGGAGCAGACCCTTATATTTCGGAATCCCAATGATGGGGGCGCTGGGAGCCGACCCTTTAAAAATATACAGGATATCCCAACGATGGGGGCGCTGGGAGCCGACCCTCCTGATATCCCAATGATGGGGGCGCTGGGAGCAGACCCTCCTGATATCCCAATGATGGGGGTAGTATAAGATGGTAGTAATCAGATACAGTATAGTAGCATAAGCTGAGTACTATATGGCGGTAGTTATCAGGAATGGTATAGTGGAATTAACTTATTAGTATATGGTGGTATTAATCAGGTACAGTATAGCAGTATTAGCTGAGAACAGCAAGGTGGTAGTAATCAGGCATGGCATAGTGGTATTAGATGAGAGCTGTATGGCAGTAGTAATAAAGCATGGTATAGTGGTATTAGATGAGCATTAAATGGCAGTAGTAATCAGGCATGGTATAGTGGTATTAGATGAGCACTGTATGGCAGTAGTAATGAGGCATGGTATAGTGGTATTAGATGAGAGCTGTATGGCAGTAGTAATGAGGCATGGTATAGTGGTATTAGATGAGCACTGTATGGCAGTAGTAATAGGGCATGGTATAGTGGTATTAGATGAGCACTGTATGGCAGTAGTAATAGGGCATGGTATAGTGGTATTAGATGAGCACTGTATGGCAGTAGTAATAGGGCATGGTATAGTGGTATTAGATGAGAACAGTTGGCAGTGTAATGGGAGGTTATGGTATTAATGAGACTGTTTTCAGTGTAAAAGGTTGTATAGTGTATTAGATGGCACTGTAAGGGAAAAAAAAGGGGGTTTTTTGGGGGGGAAAATTTTTTAAAAAAGGGGGGGGGGAAAAAAAGGGGTAAAGGTTGGAAAAATTTTTTTTTTTTGGGGGGGGGGGGGGGGGGTAAAAAGGGGGGTTTTTAAAAAGGGGGTTTTTTTAGAAAGGGGGGGGGGAAAATTTTTTTAAATTTTTTTTAAAAATTTTTTTTTTCGGGGGGGGGGGGGAAAAACCCGTATGGGGAAAAAAAAGGGGGGGTTTGGGGGAAAAATTTTTTTTGGGGGGGGGGGTTATGGGTTTTGGAAATTTTTGGGGGGGGGGGGGGGGGGTTTTTGGTTTTTTAAAAGGGGGCGGGTTCTGGGGGTTTTTTTTTTGGGGGGGGGCGGGGGTTTTTTTTAAAATTTTTTAAACCTTTTTGGGGCCTTTATTTTAAAGGGGGGTGGAAGGGGTTTGGGTTTTGGGGTTTTTTAAATTTTTTGGGGGGAAAAATTTGGGGGGGAAAAAGGGGTGGGGGGTTTTTTGGGGGGTGTGGGGGAAAAGGGTGGTTTTAGTGGGAAAAGGGGGTTTAAAAATTTATTGGGGGTTTTTTAAAAGGGGGGGGAATTTTTAAACTTTTTTGGGGGTTTGGGGGGGAAAAAAAATTTTTATTAAAGGGGGGGTTTTGGGGGGGAAAAATTTTGGGGTTGGGGGGGGGGTTTTTTTTGGTTTAGGGGGGCAAAGGGGGGGGAGGAAGGGGAAAAAAAGGGGGGGGGAAAAAAGGGGGGGGGGGGGGGGGGGGGGGGGGGGGGTAATTTGGAAATTTGGGGGGGTTTTTTTAAGGTTTTTAAAGGGGGGGTTTTTTAAAAAGGGTTTTTTGGGGGGTTTTGGGGTTTGGGGGGAAGGGTGGAAGGGGGAAAAAGTTTTTGGGGGGGGTTTTTAAAAAAAAGGGGGGAAAGGGGGGGGGGGGGGAAAAAATGGAAATTTTTTTGGGGGGGGGGGTTTTGGGTTTAAAAGGGGGGGGGAGAAAGGGGTTTTTTTTGGGGGGGGGGGAAAAGGGGTTTTTTTGGGGGGGGGTGTTTTTTTTGTTTTGGGGGTGGGGGGTTTTTTTTTTTTGGGGTTGGGCGGTTTTAGGGTATTTGGGGGTTTTTTTTTTTAGGGGGGGGTTTTGGGGGTTTTTTGGGGGGGTTTGGGTTTAATTAAAATTTTTTTTGGGGGGGGGGGGGGGGAAAAAAGGGGGGGTTTAATTTTAATTTTAAAAGGGGGGGTTTTTTTTCCCCCTTTTTGGGGGGGGAAAGGTTTGGGGGTTGGGGTTTTAAAAGAGCCTTTTTGGAATTTTAAAAAGGGGGGGTTTTGGTTTTTTAAAAAAAGGGGGGGGGGGGGGGGGGGTTTTTTTATGGGGTTTTTGGGGGTTTGGGGGGTTTAAAGTGGTTAAAGGAAGAGAGGTGGTGTTTTAAAAGGGTGGTTGTTTGATGAGGGCGGGGTATTTGGCTGGGATGTGTTAGATGAGGTGGGGGTATAAGGGTGGTATTTGTGTATAGAGGCGGGGGTTATAGGCGGTTTAGGGTATAGATGAGGTCGGGGGGTATAGAGCTGTATAGTGTTTGATAGGTTGGGTTATAGGTTTAGTGATTGATGACTTTTTTAGAGTTATTGTATTTGATGAGGTGGAGGTAAAAGGCTGATAGTGTTTGTGAGGTGGGGTATAGGTGTATAGTTGTTTGTTTAGGCGGGGGGGGGTATAGGCTGTATGTGTATGATGAGGTCGGGGTTATAGAGCTGTATAGTGTATGAGAGGTTTGGGATGAGCTGTATAGTGTATGGATGAGGTTTGGGGTTAGGTGTAAGTGTTTGTGAGGTTGGGGGTTTTAGGCTGTATAGTGTATAGATGAGGTTGGAGGTATGGGCTGTTAGTGTTTTAAAAGAGGTTGGGGGTATTAGGTGTATAGGTATATGATGTGGGGGGTTTTAGGCTGTATAGGATAGATGAGGTTTTGGGTTATGGTGTTAGTGATGATGAAGGCGGGGGGATAGGGCTGTATGTGTTAGATGAGTGGAGGTTTAAGGGTGTATAGTGGATAGATGAGGTCGGGGTTAGGCTGTATTGTGTATGATGAGGCGGGGGCAAGAGCTGTATAGTGTTTGATGAGGGGGGTTATAGGCCTGTTAGTGTATAGATGAGGTCGGGGGTTATAGAGCTGTATAGTGTATAGATGGGTGGAGGTTAAAAAGGCTGTTGTGTATAGATGAATTTGGGTGGGTTGGTTTAGTGTATAATGAGGTGGAGGTTAAGCTGTTTGTATAGATGAGGTGGGGGTTATGGCGGTATAGGTTAGATGAAAGGGGGGGGTATTGAGTTGTTTGGTATAGATGGGTGGGGGTTTTTTGGTTTAGTGTTGTGAGGTTTGGGGTTAAAAGGTGTATAGTGTATGATGAGGGGGGGTTTAGCTGTATAGTGTATAGATGAGGTCGGGGGTTATACGTGTTTGTGGGATAGATAGGGGGGGTATAGGGTTATTTTTGTTGGGGGTTTGGGGGGAGGTTGTTTTTAGTGGGGGGTTATAAGCTTATATGTATGGGTGGAGTTGGGGGGGTTATTGTGTTTTATGGGCTGCGGGTAGTTAAAATTTGGGGATGGGTCGGGGGGGTAATGAGGGGTTTTTATTTTTTGGTTTTGATGAGGTGGGGTTATAGGCTGTATAGTGTTTTATGGGTGGGGTTTTTGAGCTGTATAGTGTATAGATGGGTCGGGGGTATGGTTATAGTGTTTGGGTGGGTCGGGGGTATGGGCTGTTTTAGTGTATGATGGGTTGGGGTTTTTGGTTGGGAAGTGTAAGGATGGGGGTTGGTTGTTTTTGTTGGTGGGGTTTTGATGTTTAGTGTATTGATGAGGTTGGGGGTTTTTAAGCTGGGATGTTATAGGAGGTTTAGGGTCATAGAGGATTGATATGATTGGGAGGGGGTTTATGAGCTGTTAGTGTATAGATGAGGGGGGGTTGGCTGTTATGTATAGATGAGGTTGGGGTTGAAAAGGTGTTTGTGTATAGATGAGGTTTTGGGGGAAAAGGGTGATAGTGTTTTGATGAGGTTGGGGGTCATAGAGCTGTATAGTGTATAGATGAGGTCGGGAGGTCATAGAGCTGTATAGTGTATAGATGAGGTCTGGGTTATAGAGCTGTATAGTGTATAGTGAGGTTTGGGGTATGGCTGTATAGTGTATAATGAGGGGGGGTATAGGCTGTATAGTGTATGGGTGAGGGGGGTTATGGTGTATTGTATTGGGTGATGGGGTTATAGGTGTTAGTGTATAGATGAGGTTGGGTTTATGAGCTGGAAGTGTATGATGAGGTCGGGGGGCATTAGTTATAGTGTTTAGTTTGGGTGGGGGTTTTGAGTTATGTTTTGATGAGGTTTGGGGGTATAGGCTGGTTGTGTATGATGGGTTCGGGGGGATGGTATAGTGTATGGGGAGGTTGGGAGTTATAAACTGTATAGTTATGGGTGAGGCGGGGCATAGGGCTGTTAAATGTAAGATGAGGTTGGGTTATAGGCTGTATATTGGGATAGATGAGGTTGGGTTATGGTGTTAGTGTATAGTTGAGGGGGGGGGTTTTTAGAGCTGTATAGTGTATAGAAGGTCGGGTTAAGGCTGTATTGTATAGATAGGTGGGGTAAAGGCTTTTTTAATTTTCTGTATAGATGAGGTCTGGGTTATAGAGCTGTATAGTGTATGGGGAGGTGGGGTATGGCTGGATAGTGTATAGATGAGGGGGGGTAAGGCTGTTAGTGGTTTTTATGAGGTGGGGGTATTTAGGTGTATAGTGTATAGATGAGGTCGGGGGTTATAGAGCTGTATAGTGTATAGATGAGGTCGGGGGTATAGAGCTGTATAGTGTATAGATGGGGTGAGGGATTATGGCTGTATAGCGTTTAGATTTAAGGGGGGGATTATGGTTTTATAGTGTATGGGAAGTTCGGGGGTTAGGGTTATAGTGAGAGAGGCTGGGGTTTGGCTGGTTTTAGTGTATAGTAGGCGGGTTAAAGCGTATAGGTATGATGAGGTGGGGGGTCATAGAGCTGTATAGTGTATAGATGTGGGGGTTATGAGCTGTATTGTGAATTGTGGCGAGGGTTTATAGAGCTGTATAGTGTATAGATGAGGTTGGGGGTCATAGAGCTGTATAGTGTATTAGTGTATAGATGAGGTCGGGGGTTATAGAGCTGTATAGTGTATAGATGAGGTCGGGGGTCATAGAGCTGTATAGTGTATAGATGAGGTCGGGGGTTATAGAGCTGTATAGTGTATAGATGAGGTTGGATGAAAGCTTATAGGGTTTAGATGAGGTTTGGGGGTATAGGTGTATTGTATTGATGGGGGGTTGGGGGGATAGGCTGGTTTGTGTATGATAGGTCGGGTTTTTTGAGCTGTAAGTTAAAGGATGAGGCGGGGGTTTATGGCTGTATTGTGTATTAGATGGGTGGGGGGTTTTTGGCTGTTTTGGTATAGTGAGGGGGTTTAAGGCTGTATAGTTATAGATGAAATGGCCCAGGGGTTTAAAAGGCTGTATAGTGTATGATGAGGTGGGGGTTTGGACTTAATAGTGTATAATGGGTCGGGGGATAGGCTGTATAGTGTTAATGGGTGGGGGTTAGGCTGTAATTTTTTTGATGAGGTCGGGGTGTTTAGGCTGTATATGTATAGATGAGGTGGGGGTTTTGGCTTGTATGTGGGATTGATGAAGGCGGGGGGTAGGCG
>JAODAL010059662.1:0-21351 GCA_025379985.1 Phyllomedusa bahiana
ACTATTTTTGATTTTTTTCTCCCGGTCACAGTGGATTCAGTGACGTCATCTTACAATAAGCCGGGATCACAGGGTCTTTGGATGTGGATAAGATTTTTATAGTGTATTTTTATTCTGAATTATTGGTAAATAATTTTCTTACTTTGACACATTAATGTACATATAGCAGGAAATAATATCACCGCACAACAATATAAAGATACAGATGCAGCAAAGCTAATGGGATGGAATGTGTTAGGAGTCAATGTAAAGTTTGACGTATTCCAGTCTGTAATAGGTTATTCTTCAAATTACAGGGTAATAGATCTGTACAGGGATTGAATGATACCAAATTGCAGTGACCTGATCAGGCCTCCTCATAGCGACTAAAAAAATACCGCCATACAGTAAATAAATAATACCACCAAACAGTGACTGAATAATCCTGCCAAACAATAACCCAATCATACTGCCTTAGGCTAGGTTCACACGGCTTATTGCCGGCGTAAATGCGGGGACGGATTTCGCCAGCAATTACGCCAGCTGCTGTGTAACAGCAGCTCTCCAGCCCCATTGACATTCAGTATCCACGCTGCGTATCCTGCTGGGATAATGTGCATGTCACTTTCTCCCCGCTCGGCGTATTCGCCGAGCAGGGAGGGGAGACGGAATCCATAGTTCTCTATGAGAACTGTGGATTACCATAATGTCTGGGACGTATTTCAGCCATATTGGAGCGCAATACGGCATGGAATACGGCTAAAATCCTTCCCAAAATCAGCCGCGTGAACATGCCCTTAAAGTAACTGTTAAATACTTTCATATAGTAAATAAATAATACCACCAAACAGTAACTGAATAATCCTGTCAAACAATAACCCAATCACACTGCCTTGAAGTAACTGTAAAATTCTACCATATAGTAAATAAATAATGCCACCATACTGTAAATGCATAATACCACCATACAGAAAATAAATAATACCATCAAACAGTAACTAAATAATATTGTCAAACAGTGACCCAATCACACTGCCTTAAAGTAACTGTAAAATACCATCATATACCGTAGTACATAAATAATACCACCAAACTGTAACTAAAATAGTATTACTGTTGCCCAATCATACTGCCTTAGAGTAACTATTCAATACCGTCAAATAGCAAAGAAACAGCGATGCATTGTTGGTTCAGGTTGATGTCAAATTCAGCCCAGATTTAGACAATTAAAAAAAAAACATTAAAAAACAAGCAATAATCCTAATAACCGATCTGTGGGCAGTCCCAGTCTGCACCTTCCACCTTGATATGACAAAAAAATCCCGAGGTCTGTTGGGGTTTCGTGACCAGTGCATCATCCACTTTGAGGTCCTTCCGCACCATTTTTTTCTTCAGATAGAGGCATGGTTGCCTTCATCATGTCTCTGCCCTCTGGGGAACCCTGATCCTGAGCCATTCTCCTCTTGGAGTGAGGGGATCTGCTGATATCAAATCTGCAAGACTTCCTATCCATCTTCTAAAAAGGCTTCCTCTTCCACTTCTGAACTCTTCCGGCTTTGACAAGGTGACTCGACTGTGGGACAGTACACCATCTGGTTCAGGCACTCATGAGAACCGAATTGGTCTGGAATAACGAGGCTTTTGTCACCATCTTACCTGCTTATATCAAAGGTGAATTGGCAGGTTGCAATTTACCAACTAGACTAGACAAACTAATCTCCCTGATGATTGGGATTAATCTCTGCTTCACAGACAGATTCAACACCAATGTGACTTGCTGCATCTGCATAAAGCTTAACATTTGGCTTTTTCAAAGACCCCCCACAGTTACTCCACCAAAAGAACCTATGAGGTGGAGAAGCTCCACCTGTCAGAAGAGGAACACATGTGAAGATGTAGCCTTCAGAGACAAAGAACACTTCTTGAGGAACTGCTTGGTACGGCCGGAAGACTCTAGCACCTATAGTCCATGAAAGAGGCGACCCTAGGCGAAGAAAATTAAACTCAGTGTTTGACTATGCCAATTTCTTCAGTTCTGCTTTCTTGTGACACCTTAAAGTCCTTGCCTTCATAGTTTCTGGCTCCCTAGTATTCCTGGTGTCCAAATATCACCTGCTGGTGACCCACCTGAGGAAGTCTCTTTCAATCTCTGCACATCGGGGAACTTCATTGTGAGAAGTTGGCTTTCTACGTGCTCCTGTATTCCACCTCTACATCTGGGTCCGCTGTGGTTGAGTTTACAGTACATGCTCCAATAGTCAATTGGAATACTGGCGAGGTGATTCGTTAGAGTGAACCCTATAATGATGTTGTGGATGTCTTTTGTTAAATTCAAGTTGAGACCCTACTGCCTCATAGTCCTTATGACTTCTCCATCGACCTCCAGCCGGGTACTACTCCTCCTTGTGGTAGAATATACTCTTGTCCTTGCCTGAAGTGAAAAGCTTTGTCAATCTATGTTATGCTATCACTAATACAACGGGTCAGATGTGATTGGGTTTTCAAATCAAAAATCAATTGATGGTAGAATATATCCAGGATTTATTTCAATGCAAGCATCGGGAAGATCAAGTATACAGTAGACACGCATGGCTAGATACAGAAATGTCTGCCAACTCCAACCAAGTTCTTGACTATATAGTTCATAAGTCCTCCTTCTTCTTTAAGAATACATCAGCCAATCAGTGTAAACAGTCATGTAAGGAAGCTATTTTCTATTCACTAGTTTAAAAACAAGCTAATGCATATGCAGAATAGTCTACACCTCTGATGTATGCTACCTGAATAGACAAAGACTCTCTCGTCTATTTCTGAGTAGACAATGATATCATTTCTCACTGCACAATAGCTCACTTCATTCTGATCAGACTATAAATTATTAGGATTAAGTTTGGAAGGGATAAGCCACTCGGGACTTAAGTCTCTATCTACCCTAATAATATCATCACCACGCTCACTGAGTTCCTTTCATTAACCAACCCTATTTCTCAAGACAAGAGACATCCGTCTGGAGACAGAGAGAGTCCCAGTAGTGAAGCGTTCGTAATATCCCGTTCATAAATTCAGAGTACTTGGAGAGAATGATCAAAACTTATAGAAGTATATAAAATCACACAGATATGTAGAATTATTAAATATTCCCACTTTGAGCAAATATGTGAGACCCAATCCCATTTCTTTGGGGTTTGTTTACTGAGTACATTCTTATGCAATTAGCCTGCACTGCCAGACTTTTCTATTTACATGCTTCTTTATAAATCCCTCCATCCTCCCCCAATTCTGGATTCCTAAAAAAAAAAGTGATCGCCTACACAAATTAAGCTCATCAACCTATGATATTGCCAATGCCCTGAGGAGAAGATAACATTATTCTCCCAAGCCGTACCGAGATACAACTATTTGTTCTTTGGTTTTCCTTCACCCCACATCTGCAGTACCTGTGGTGAGCATTAAACATTTAATACATACCTACATTATTATTATCAGAAGTACACCTTGCATAATTATCTGTAATATGTCTATGAGCTACCCACATAGGCCAATGAACCAATTTTCAAAGTTTAAGAATGAAATGGTATCCCCCCACCATGAGTCCTCCTTCACTTGTTGCTTTCTCAACCAATTATCAATCATTCCTGCAATTTTATGTATGTCCTTATTTGCAAATTTCCCGCTGGGTCAATGTAATGACAGCTGGTGGGGCCTGTAATTTGGCATATCCTACATTCCACTACTGTAAGATAGCCCAGAGACCAGTATGTTGGTTAGTTACTAAGGTGACGTAATCTAACTGGGTGCTGGTGCGGTTCTTTAGACCCATAACGTCTCAGATCATGTCATGTAGGTAATCTACTTCTACTAACTTATCCTAAGTCTACATCACCTAAGCATCAACCTAAGAAGCCGTATTTACCAGCCGACATGTCCCATTGATGCTAAGCATTAGGGTTTTTGTAAATTGTAGCTCTTCTCATGTTATATACAAAGCCCACAATGCTCCTTGCAATTTTGGAATACATCTTGGAAAACACATAAGACCCTGGATACACGATTCTCGAACACATGGGGACATCAGGAATAAACAAATACTCCTATCGGTAGACAATTTAGAATCTGGCAGTCATGGTGGTCAATGAATACCTCTCTAAATATCGTACTACCGTATTGAGCTCGTCGAACTTTTTCGGTCTTCGAGACGCAGGGGAGACATTGATAGAAGGCTTCTACAAACCGAGGCTAAATGGATCCTTAGGTTGGACACGGTGTCCCCACATGGCCTTAATGAACAGCTTAATTTTAACTGTTTCATTTGATTGAGATCATGTTTGAAACACTATGTGTAGAGATGGGTGAATTGATTCTAACGAAGTGGAAATCATTAAGAATTTCAGAAAAACTTCGGTTTCTGAACGAAGTCGAAGTTTGGGGACGTTTGGTGAGACGAAGTGGCTTTTGATTGATAAAATGGCTGCAGCCAGCCCATGGCGCTACATGTGGGGCAAAACACTCGTGGGAGGAAGAAGGGCATAGCCTGCATTACAGTGCAGAGCGTGAAGCCAATCAGAGACCGGCGCGAGATTCTGTGACTGCTCACCAGCACAATTATAAGTCCCGGGCGCGACATAAGATGCTTGGAGCTCATACCGCTTTCTGCGACTGTACTGATCAGGGAAGTGCTGCGTTGCTGATTGTTAGTTGGAAGAACTGATTTTTATACAGCGATTTTGTGGGTGTCTCAGCTTGTTTTCAGAGACTTGCTTCTCTTAACGTTCTATCTGATTTTGTGGAGGTAATTGATTCTTGTAGTCCAGGGGCGTACCCCACTGCAGCTGCATTAACATTTATTATCCTATTGCTCACTCAGTCACATTAAATATCACAAGGGGAACTAAGCCACTCCTGTTATATATTCATATTAAAGAAACAGCGTTTATTACAATACTCAAATACCTTCACTTCATTTTTGCTGGACTCAATTCTGTTTGGCGCAATCTTACATCGGGGTAATTAAGCGTTATGTTTATTCAGCTGTGGGTGATGCCCAAGAAACCGTCATTTTCACGCCAAAATATAATATCATTTTTCCTGTAGCATAATTCACAAATCGAAGGGTTAATTACAATTTTATCTCTGTTGTGTAGCGTAACAAAAACACGCCATTTGTAACACGCTACAGAAGCTACGAGGTTTTGTGTGCTCAATTGTTTGGGCGCAATTTACATCCAGGGTTAATAAGCGTACTGTTTTTCAGCTGTGGATGATCCCAATAACCGAGTCAGTTTCAACACCAAAATATATAGCATTTTTCCCTGTAGCATAATTCACAAGGCAAATTTTAATTACAAATTTATCTCTTCTGATTGTTGGCGTAGAAAACGCACCGCATGTGTAACACGCTACAAAGCTTACTTTAGTTTTGTGGTGCTCAATTCTTGTGGCGCATTTACATCCAGGGGTTATTAAGCGTTGTTTTTGCTGGTGTGCTGACAAAAATAAACCGTTCTTTTTCAACGCCAAATAAATACATTTTTTCCTGTAGCATAATTCACAAGCAAAGTTTATTACAATATTATCTCTGTTGTGCTGCGGGCGTAAAAAACCACCGTATTGTAACAACTCACAAAGCTACTAGGTTGTGGTGCTTCAGAATTCCTTTGGCCGCAATTTACATCCAGTGGGTTAATTAAAGTGCTTGTTTTTCAGGCTGTAGTGATCCCCAAGAAACCGTCATTTTCAACTGCCAAAATAATAAATTCACTTTCAACTGTAGCATAATCTCACAACGGAAGTTATTACATGTTTATCTCTTGTTGTGTAGCATAAAAAACACACCATTGTACACACGCTTACATAGCTACTAGTATTGTGTGGCTCAAATCTTTGGCGCAATTTACATCAGGAGGTTAATTAAGCGTTGTTTTTTTCAGCTGTGTGATCCCAAGAAACCGTCCAGTTCAATGCCAAAACATATAAACAATTTTCCTGTAGCATAATTCACAAGCAAGGTTAATATTACAATTTTATCTCTTGTTGTGTAGCGTAAAAAAAACACGGCCGATTGAAACCAGCGCTACAAAGCTACTAGTTTGTGTGACTCAATTCTTTGGCGCAATTACATCCAGGGGGTTAATTTAATTCATCTTCTGTTGTTCTTCTCAGCTGTGGTCTTCATCCCAAGGAAACCCGTCATTTTTCAACGGCAAAATATATACATTTTTTCCTTAGCATAATTCGAGCAACAAGCAAAGGTTAATTACAATTTTTATCTCTTATTGCTTGTGGCGCAGTAGAAAACACGGTAACACCGCATTGTAACAACACGCTACAAGCTACTATTTGTGTTCGACTCAATTCTTTGCTGCAATTTTTACACTCCAGTTTAATTTAGCGTTGTTTTGCTGGTGTGCTGACAAAAATAAAAACCGTACTTTTTCAACGCCAAAATATATAAATTTTTCCTGTAGCATATAATCACAAGCAAAGGTTAAAATACAGAATTTTATCTCTTGTTTGTAGGCGTAAAACACACCGTATTGTAACAAGCTACAAAGCTACTAGTTGTGGTGGCCAATGTTTGGCGACAATTTACATCCAGGGTTAAATTAGTGTTTTGTTTTTCACTGTAGTGATCCCAAGAAACCGTCATTTTCAAAACTGCCAAAATAATAAATTTTTCCTGTTAGCATAATTCGAACACGCGTCGGTTAATTACAATTTTATCTCATTGTTTGTGTACTGTCAAAAAAACACGCCATTGTAATAGCTACATAGCTACTAGTTTTGTGGTGGCGCTCAATTCTTTGTTGGCAATTTACATCCAGGGGTTAAATTAAGCGATGTTTTTCAGTCTGTGTGAACCACCTCATTTTCAATAACACCAAATATATACATTTTTCCGTAGCAAATTCACAAGCGAAGGTTAATTACATTTTATCTCTTGTTGTGTACCTAAAAAACACGCCATTGTAACACGCTACAAAGCTTATCTAGTTTTTGTGGCTTTCTAATTGTTTAGGCGCAATTTACATCCAGGGTTAATTAACGTGTTGTTTTTTCAGCTGTGGTGACTTCCACAACCAAGAACACCGTCATTTTCAACATGCAAAATATATAAATTTTTTCCTCTGGTACATAATTTCACAAAGCAAAGTTAATTACAATTTTAATTCTCTTGTTTGCATGTGGCGTAAGAACACACACCGCAATGTGTAACACGACTACAAAGCTACTAGTTTGTGCGTGGCTAAATTCTTGGTCACAGATTTACATCCAGGGGGTTTAATTAAGCGTTGTTTTGTCCAGCTGTGTGGATTCCCAAGTAAAACCGTTCATTTTCAGACTAGCCAAAATATATACATTTTTCCTGTAGCATAATTCACTACAAGCCAAGGTTAATTACAATTTTATCTCTGCTTTGTGTGCGTAAACACACCGTCATTGTAACACGCTGACAAAGCTTTTTTTAACCTAGTTTGTGGGTGGCTCATTCTTTGGCGCAATTTACTCCAGTGGGTTAATTAAGCGTTTGTTTTTTCACTGTGGTGATCCCACAGAAACCGTCATTTTCAAGAACAAAAATATTTACATTTTTCCTGTATCACAATAATTCACAAGGCAAAGTTTTAATTTACAATTTTATCTCTTATGTGTGGTGTAAGATACCCATCCATTGTAACCGCTACAAAGCTCTATTTGTGTGGCTTCAATTCTTGGCGCATCTATACATCCAGAGGGTTCATTTAAGCGTTGTTATTCAGCTGTAGCGTGATCCCAAGAACCGTCATTTTCACTACCAAAATATATACATATTTCGCTGTAGCATAATTTACAAGCAAAGTTAAATTACAATTTTATTCTTCTTGTTGGTGTAGCGTAAAAACACGCCATTGTAACACGCTACAACGCTCACTAGATTTGTGGTGGCTTTCAATTCATTGGCGCAATTTACCATCGCAGTGGGTAATTAAGCGTTGTTTTCAGCTGTGTTGATCAAGAACCGCATTTCAGACGCCAAATATATTACATTTTCCTGTATCCAAAAATTCACAAGCAAAGGTTAATTACAATTCTATCTCTTATTGTGTGGCGTAAAAAACACCGCATTGTAACACGCTACAAACTAACTAGTATTGTGCGCGGCTCATTCTTGCGACAATTTACTTCCAGGAGGTTAATTAAGCGATTTTTTCGAGGCTGTGGTGATCGGCATGAAACCGTCCATTTTCGCAACACTCCAAATATATACATTTTTCCTGTAGCATAATTCACAAGCAAAGGTAATTACAATTGTATCTCTTATTTGATGTAGCGTAAAAACACCCAGCGATTGTTACACGCTACAGAAGCTACTATTTGAGTGGTGCTCAATTCTTTGGCGCATTTTTACATCCAGGGGTTAATTAAGCGTTGTTTTTTTCAGCTGATTGGTGACCAAAACCGTCATTTTTCAACGCCAAATATATCCATTTTTCCTGTAGCGTCTAATTTCCACAAGCGAAGGTAATTAACAAATTTTTATCTCTTGTTGTGTGGCGTAGAAAAACACGCCATTGTAACACGCTACAAAGCTAGTAGTTTCCCGGATACACTCCAATTCTTTTGCCAATCTACAGTCCAAGGGGTTAATTAAGCGTTTGTTTCTGCATTGTACACCAGTAAAAGAAAACTTGTATATTTCACCGCCACAGAAGAAATTCAGTAGCATATATCAATATCCGGAAGGGTGAATTAAGCCTGTTTGTGCTTTTATATTCAGTAAAATGCACATAGTTTTTAACGCACATACAAGTCAATTTTTCCTGGGCCATTTTGTGGAGAGTCAATTTATAATCCAAGGTTACCAAGCTTGTTACACTGGGTTCATTTTGGCTGCAACATACAGGTGTGTATTATACTCATATACAGAAACTTCTTGCATCAAAGCAATGTCTGTACACTTTTAGAACAAACAGTATGCTCAGACAGAAGTGCAGGGCCCTTCACTCTGCGAGTGGCAGAGGCACAACATTCTCAGGCCCAGGTCGCAGCCACAGCAAGGAGACTTTCGCGCAGGGGTTACCCTTCGTGAGGCCACAACTGCCGCTGTCATCTAGCTGCTGTGTACTGACTAACAACCCAAGGTGTCTTGATTGTTGACGTAGGTCATCCAGCTTCCTCCCAGATGACATCTGACAACCCAGCCAAGAGGTCGCTGCAACTATCAGATCAGACACAACCACTTATTTAGCCATACAAGCCCGGCGTAGCAGGACAGCGGTCCTCACCTGTCCTTCAAAAACCCACCTCTCCAGTCCATCCGTTTTCCCATCAGCCAAGATCTACACTATGTGGCTCTTGGCTCAGCGCCACTATAAAGCGAGTATTTAACAATTTCTGCGATGAGGGCGTCAGCACTACTAGGGCAGGCGAAGAAATGGTGCGCAATAATCCCCTGCTTCTTGCAGTAGCGCAAAGTATAGATGTTCGTGAGAGGCCATGGGAGTCCATGATGTGAGTAGGGTCGCGCCTCTGCATCGACCAAACCGGTGATGAGGACAGCAGTGACATGAAACAACTAAATAGATGATTAAGTACGACCGCACTGGGAGCCAGGTGAGGCAAGGGCTTCATCATCGATCAGGAGAAGAGGGCGTCAGCTTGCGCGTTCATGCAGCACGCAGCCAGCAATGGGTCGTAGTGTCGGCGAGTCAACAGGAATAGCACAGTGTGATCGGGAGCCAAACGGCCACAGGGTAAAAACCCGCTTACGCAGATCAGTCCAAGATAGTATCTGCACAGGGTCTCAGCGGAGGCTAGCGGCGGCAGTAGTCACTTCATGTGGAGCGTGTGCGTGAAAATTCCGATACTCGATCGGTGTGGCAGTTCTTGCTAAGAAAACCGGGAGAGGCCGAATTATGGGGTAAACTGCGTAGAATCTGTAACAAAAGTGACGTGCCTTAGGGATCTAACGTTGGGCGACCTACGGCCCTGTGTCACAGCATGGCAGACGTCACCATCCGTGGCCTGGGGAGAAACGTGGCTTCAGATTGTGTGGGTTCCATACCCTTGCCACCACAAAGCAAGCAACAGCACAGCAGCGCCCAGTGGCACCCATGCCGATTGCAGCCAGATCGACCGGACTTCCACCACCTTCTTGCAGAAGGGAGCTGTTTCTTCTAATGACATCATCTCCCGTTCCAGATCTCCTGCTCCTCGCCTACTCATGGCGCCAGCAGTATCGTTCAGTCGATGAGCATTGCAAAGAGACAACAGTGATGCGTCCAACATCCTCAAGGGTGCAGCAGCTGACCGTGCTCCTGCGTCCAAGTTACGCTTGAACTCGCAGTCCCTCGCTTTCCAAATTGTGACTCTGCACCGTTCAGAGAACTAATGGCTTGGCCGAGCTGAGAAGGAGAGTCCAAGCCTGTAATTCTTTTCCAAAAAAACCAGATTACCTCGTACAGCAATTCATAAATACTGTAGACACAGAAAGGTGGGGCCAGTCCTTAAGCTATATCCGGTTTGCGTTCCAAGTGCACGGCAGCGTGGGACGTCTGGAGCTGTAACTACGGTCAGCCATACAGTCCTTTACGGCCCACTGGGATGAATGTGCTTCCGCCGCAGGCACACCAACAACATGGACAGGAGATCGCCGCTTTCTCCTGCCACGTTGTCAAACACTGCGGGCTCCTGCGCCAATGTTCCGCCTCCTCCTCCCCACCACCATCTTCATCCTCTACAAGTAGCTGCTCCATCATACCAACATTGTGAAGGGCAAGCAATGTACCACGCAGTTCTACACTTGCTTGGCCCACTCAGGCAACGAAGTTCACACAGGGGAGGAACTGCTCCGCGTCATGCAGACAAGAAATCGATGTGTGCTTTCTCCGGCGCAACAAGCAAATCGGGAACCATGAGTGACGGACAATAGGAGGAACATTGTCTTTGGCACTGCAACCGAGAGGATGGTCCATGAGCGCCCCTACATCTCCGACTCGTGGTTTCAATCTGGTTGTGAAAAGGTGCCTGAAGTCTTCCACTGATCTTTACTAAGTATTTGATAATGGCGCAGGAAATCTGTGCATGCACTTTGATCCAATTCATACAAAGCCAGGGAACAGCGACCTCTCTCGAGTTGTAGCGGCAGAACGCCCATCCCCCAACATTACGCTGATATGTGATGTTTCCACCCGTTGGAATTCCAGCCCTGCTCCACAGTTCGCGGACCGACTGGTATGTACAGAGAAAGGCCATTAAACGATTTTATTTGAGATCCAGGCAGACAGAATCCTCCTCTGTGTAACTTTGAGTGTCGAGCCAGTGTGCAGCTCATGCCGTCTCCACCTGCCGTTGTTGAGTGCCATTCAAGAAGGCACGTTATTTTCAGTCGCCGAGGACTACGGATGAATACCATCATTCCACTGCTTCATGTCCTGGGAACAGATGCTGAAAAAATCTGTCGGGGCAGGACTTGGAGACTGGCGGACTAACATCTTCAGCTTGGTCCACATGATCGGTGGGGACTGAAATGAGGAAGCAGGAGGACATTGGAGCAGAAGCATTGTCTCGGCTCGAAAAATTTTTAGGGGGAAAAAAGTTTGTGATTTTCTACCTCAGGTGATCTAAGAAGGAGGACAGGAGCAGCTGAGAGCTAGTTGAGATGAAGGAAGACAAAGCAGATGATCCCGCAAGCACCCGTGGCAGTATACAGTAGGAGATGTGAGCAGGGAGCCCCTCGGAGTCACTTGTGCACGATGCCCACAGCAAAGCTGCATTTGCCGTGGTCTCAGTACAGCCGAACTAGTTCCACCCGCGCAGCATCCCGCAGAGGGATGACTTCTGCTCTCCACCCTATGGACCCTCTCTACCGATCCACAAAATGGAGCCTCTTTTCTCCCAGCTATTGAGAGGGAGGACACAAACTCTAATACAATAGGGAAAATCCTTCCGTAGTCAGTTGGCCGCTGCCCCATCGTCCCTACCTCTGAACAGGTCTGACCGAACAGGGTTCTTCAGCGCTCACTTACTATACTGCTCACGCGGCTGCTGGCGCAGAAGGATGTGGGGGTCGAGCAGTACGCACTCCATCAGCAGCAACCTAACGTCTGGGAGTCCTGATTGAGCAACTATCCCTTCACCGCCGCCGACCTGAGGAGGCGTCGCCAGCAGCAGGCAAGCAGCATGCAGACCTGGGAGCAACCCTGAACCAACAGGTTGTGGCCTACTTGAAAGCAACTCTGCCACCCCAGTTATAAGATCCACTGATCTATTGGCAGCCAACTGGATGTGTGGCCGCACATTGCGATTTGTAAGTGGAGAACTGTCCTGCCGGCCAGTATTGGCATCAGACGTGTGTCCAGCTGCGCAGCGGGGGCCATCGTAACTCCCAAGGAGAACCCCTGTCCACAGGGAAATGATGGAACGACTGATCCTTTTTCAAGATCGAAACAGGCGTGGAATCGGTCCAGGATTTCCACACGCACCATGCCTTATCTAGGTGTCAACTACATCACCATGACCCCTCACGTACCAAACAGTGAGAAATGAGTCTGGGTTCAAACTACCTGCCTCACCACTATTGTCCTGATGCTCGCCACCCGCCTGAATGCCACACACATCTGCTGACAAGTTTCTCCATCATGCCACCAACCATCTTTTACCAGGGATCCTGATATTGCACCACTCTCCACACCTCTGTCATTGTGCCACTGTCTGACCTCATGCTCGCTCGACTTCCCAGTGTCTGCTGCCGTGTGACCATCCCAAGTGTGTAAGTTGTGCCACGTCTTATGATCCTCAAGCTGTTGCTCTCCTGCCGGAGCCGTCACCAATCCACATCTCTGTCATTGTGCCACTCTGACTCTGTTGCCTATTCACTGTTTTGGCCACCTGCAGAATGTCATTGTGCCACTGTCCCTGACCTCATGCTGCTGCTGTGGACTGCTGAGCACCCGTGGACCTCCACACTGTGACTATATGTCCGCACATCTGTGGCCTATTCCCTTTTTTGCCAACTCCAAATGTCATTGTCCACTTCTTGAACCTCAGGCTGCTGCTGTCGCTGCAGCCGTGACTTATCACCACTCTGTCAGTGTGCCACTGCCTGCTTCAAGCTCAGCTGCTGCCAAGACCTCCACACTTGTCATTGTGCCACTTCTGTGTGCCTATCTCCTGTTTTGCCACCTCCTCAGAATGTCATTTGTGACCAGCTGTCTGACCTCGATGCTGCTTCTGTGCTGCCTGCTCTGACCTAGCACACAGTGTCATTGTGCCACTGTCTGACCTTATCTGCTGCTGTGCTGCTGCCGTAACCAACACACTGTGTCATTGTGGCCACTGTCAGACCTCTATGCTGCTGCTGTGGCTGCTTGCCCCGTGACCTATCACCAGTGTCATTATGACCACTGTCTGACGCTCATGGCTGGCTGCTGTGGCAGCTGCGTTACCTACACTACTAGTCATTGTGCCACTGTCGGACCTCATGCTGCTGCATGCCGTGACTCTAACACTGTGTCTTTGGAGTGCCACTGTCTGACCCTCATGGCTGGGCTGCTGTGGCTGCTGGCCAGTGACCAACACACTCTGTCATTCGTCGTCCACTGATCATGACCTTCATGCTTGCTGCTGTGGCTGCCTGCCAATGTGACTACACACCTGTCATTGTGCCACTCTTTGTGATCCTAGCTCCATGTTTTTTGCCCACCCTCAGAATTTCATTGTGCCACTGTCTGACCTGATGCTGCTACTTAGGGCTGCTGCTGATGACCTTAACATCACACTCTGTCATTGTGCCACAGTCTGACCTCATGCAGCTGTGTGGCCTCGACTGACCGTGACCTACACACTCTGTCATTGTGCCACTGTCTACCTCATGCTGCTTTGCTGTGGCTGCTGCCCGTGAAACCTACACCACTGTGGCATTGTGCGCACTGTCTGACCTCATGCTGCTGCTGTGCCTAGCTGCTGTGACCTAGACACTGTTGTCATTGTGCCACTGTCCTGACCTCTAATGCTGCTGCTGAGTGGCTGCTGCTGTGACCTACACACTGTGTCGATTGTGCCACTTTCTGACCTCATGCTGCTGCTTGCGCTGCCTGTGACCTAGACACTGTGTCATTGTGCCACTCAGGGCCTACGCCTTTTTTTGCCACCTCCAGAATGTCAATATGTGCCACTCTCTGACCTCATGCAGCAGTGGCTTGCCGCCATCACCTCCACACTACTGTCACTAAAAGATGTTGCCACCTGACCCTCAGCTTGTTTTTTTTCTCACATCGCTCGCATGACCATTTAATCAAGGCTATAACATTCCCCCTTCAGTATTTTGGTCAGTTTTGCCCTCTTTAAGTGCCTCAGGCGCGAATTTTATAGTGAAGCGATCTCAATAGCGGGTGGCAAGTCATGTGCGTGTCATACTAAAACATCAACTTTGTATGAAGACCAAACCAAGCATCCCTCTGCATATTAACATGGGTACAACATTCAACAGTACCCTGCAGGCTCTGTGCAGCCTGGAAATAGCTGTTTTTTAACGAATTTCATGCCGAAGTAATTTCGGACAAAGAGTTATTTTTGCCGCAAATTCGGCGACAGTGTAGACAAAAGGTACATTTCGGGGAAATTCGACCCATCTCTAGCTATGTGGTTTAGTGTTTTGCCTTCTCACTGCTTGATGATAAACCCACAACAGTTATGTGTTGGTATGTGATCATTATTGAATATAGTTTCCCTCTCTCAACTCTTGGTCACGACGTGTTAGTCCACGTATTTCCTATATTTGGAAACATACATATCTGTGTAACCATCTTTTTATTTCTTTATACTATCAATAACTACTGCCTTTCTCTAGTATTATTTTGCCCAAGTAAATGTAAAATGAAAAATGCAGCCGTAATTCAATCTGCATTTTAATACATGTAATCGGCTGCAGCGCTACGTTTAAAACCACCAGACTGACCGGTTTATCACAGTGCACTTTTATTAACAGCACTCAATAAAAAAACAAGCGTTTTATAGGCAGCTTTCCCTTGTATACCTGGCCGTTCAGGGAGTTGAGACTTGTACGCTCCTGCTATAGGCTGGTTATAGGATTAAAGCGTGCGCATGTAGCGCCGATGACGTCAGTAACACGCTGAAACGAGAGAGGCGCGCCTGATGTCCTGATTGAGCTGAGACGCGCGTTGTGATGCGGCACTCCGCATCTTTGTACAGCTAACTCAAATAACAAGAGCTCTGTAGGCGCTCAAGCAGTCAATGGATGTAAGTATTATGTATCACCCATGATTTTGTTATCTGTTAAGCGTATGGGAACTTACTGTTTCTATTACTGATTTTGTCATAGATCTTGCTTGAACTGGAGTAATTCGAGCGGCTCTTACTTAATGAGAACATCCTGGGGTGAACTCTTTTGCTAAATTGCTGTCCCGGGATAGTTCTCAACTGGCTGTAAGTAAGTGACACTTTTTGATCTCACTTTGATATAATTCGTGACCGGAACTGGTGAGTCAAAAGGCCATTGCCACATGTACAGCTGTGTTTTGTTAATGGATGTTTTTATGGGTGGTACTATACTCAATATATGTCTACCGGTGTGTGATTGACTCTAATCATTGACCCCTTTACTTATTTTGTATCTAAGGTAATATTAAGAATTTAATTGCGCCCTGATAGTCCCTTACACATAGGGTAATGACAACAACGTTGGGCTTTGCTAATGAATATAGCCTATTAGTTGTATATAGTCTTTATGAGGGCTTAGGGTTTATTTTTGCATGTTCCCCTTTGAGATGTATTTTTGTGCACAGGAAAAATTTATAAGATAATATACATTTTTTTGTCCTGTGTATACGCGGGCTTAATAGGGAGAACATTTCCTTTAGGTTCCTGGTGGTCGGTCCGTCTTATCGGCAATGGCGATTATCCTATAATTGTGATAGGGTAGCATCCCATAAAGAGGTTATTGTTAAGGGATAGTGTTGTTTCACTTGTTGGGTTTTTTATAGCTGGGAGGGAATTGTAGTTATTACTTCAACTCCCTTTTTAAATGGTCTTTATTATTCTAAAAGCTATAGTTTTATAGTCCGATCCAGTTGAATTAATATTTTTTCTTTGACTATATATTTTTCTCCGGGGAGAGATTTATTTCCCGTTTATTTTTGAGACAAAACAGTAGACAGCATGGCTGATACAGAAATGTCTGCCGACTCCAACAAAGTTCTTGACTATATAGTTCATAACTCCTCCTTCTTCTTTAATAATACATCATCCAATCAGTGTAAACATTCATGTAAGGAAGCTCTTTTCTATTCACTAGTTTAAAAACAAGCTAATGCATATGCAGAATAGTCTACACCTCTGATGTATGCTACCTGAATAGACAAAGACTCTCTCGTCTATTTCTGAGTAGACAATGATATCATTTCTCACTGAAGCCTATTCATTCAGATCAGACTATAAATTATTAGGAATTAAGTTGTGGAAGTGATAGAGGCCTCGGGACTTAAGTCTCTTATCTACCCCTAATATTATCAATCTCGCTCACTGAGTCCATTCATTAAAACCCTATGTTCTCAATCAAAGAGACATCCTGTCTGGAGAAGAGAGAGTCCCAAGTCAGGAAGTTTATATTGCCTTTCAAATAAATCAGAGTACTTGGAGAGAATGATCAAAACTTATAGAAGTATATAAAATCACACAGATATGTAGAATTATTAAATATTCCCACTTTGAGCAAATATGTGAGACCCAATACCATTTCTTTGGGGTTTTTTTACTGAGTACATTCTTATGCAATTAGCCTGCACTGCCAGACTTTCTATTCACATGCTTCTTTATAACTCCCTCCATCCTCCCCCAATTCTGGATTCCTAAAAAAAAAGTGATCGCCTACACAAATTAAGCTCATCAACCATATTGAGATATCGCCTAATGCCCTGGGGACGACAGACATATTATATTCTCCCAAGTCAGGGCGCGATACAACTATTTGTTTCTTTGGTTTTCTGCCACATCTACAGTACCTGTGGTGAGCATTAAACATTTAATACATACCTACATTATTATTATCAGCAGTACACCTTGCATAATTATACATAATATTCCTATGAGCCACGATACCAGCATAGAGCCACGAACAAATTTTCAAAAGTTTAAGAATGAAATGTATCCCCACCACCATGATAGCCTCCTTCACTTTTGTTGCTATTCATCAACAATTATCAAACATTCATGCAATTTTATTATGTCCTAGGTTGCAAATTTCCTGCTAGTTCAATGTAAATGACAGCTGTGGGAGCTGTAACTACTTGGCATATCCTACATTCCCACACTGTAAGATAGTCCAGAGACCAGTATGTTGGTTAGTTACTAAGATGACGTAATCTAGCTGGGTGCTGGTACCTTTCTTTAGACCCATAACGTCTCAGATCATGTCATGTAGGTAATCTACTTCTACTAACTTATCCTAAGTCTACATCACACATAGATAATAAAATAAATGTAGCTTCTTATCATCATTATCTATACCCATGGAGCACAAAATGTAGTTTCTCATTCTTCCTTTGTTGTTATTCTTCTGCCCTTCTTTATACAATTATACATTACCATTGATATCTTGTTTTATGTCTACTGTCACAAGTGGTCTCGCCGCGGCCCGACCGTGTGGGCGCGGCTCACTCAGTACCCTAGCTGGTCCCCTTTCGTCCTCGACGGGTATGCTGCCGCGTTCCGTGGGTCGGGGGCCGCGGACACTCTCACTCCTCTTCCACCAGGAGACTTATAACCGACCGCGCTCACACTGCTTCTCCTCGCTGCTCCAGTTTGGTTGCACGTACACCGCTCCTTAGGATAGTGTTGACGATATTTAACGACCAAGAGTTAAATCGGACACGGTGATTTACATGTATCAGATTTTTAGAATCACGCTGATAATTTAGGTAAAAAATCTGCCAATTCTATTAATATCGCGCATTCCGGAGCGCTTTCGGTAATTGTTGGCGGCCAGCAAATCAGCATTCAGAATAGACCAGGAGTTGAGCTGTGGGTGCGTCGTCAGACACGGAGATTGATGGTTGGAGATTGGCCTGGAAAAATCACATGACCTCGTTTACATAGAAACACCCTTCTGTTACATGATCATGTTGTCAGTATCTCAAAGCAGTAGGACGTGCCTACCATCTGCACTCTGTGCAAACACTCAAGGCGAAATTATTCTATTAGTTCACACATAGACAGCTCTAACTTTTAGCTGTGTTCCTTAAACTTAGATCAAGATTTGCAGATTTTAGGTAAGGCAGAGAATTTTAAGGAGCATCTACGCTGTAAAGTCCCACAGGGGGGAGCGGGTGGTGGAGGGAGGGCGAGGGAACTCAGACAAGCTCTTTAAACGAATACTGGATATTGTTGTCACCACAGACTTAGTCTATGAGCATTGCATTGCAATTAGCTTTATTATTCACAGTTTTCTGTTGAAATATTACTTGGACTATTGGGCAGCCTGAACTTAAATTAGATATCCACATCTTTTCAGTAACTCTAGAGTCTATTTGTTAGGTGCAAAACTACTCCCACTTTTATTATCAGTATACATTTCAGATAGATAGGTGTTTTTTTCACTTTTTTTTTTTTTTACGGGGGGGGGTTTTATTTTTGTTTTTTTTTTTTTTTTTTTTTTTTTTTTTTTTTTTTTCTCTCCTTTTGAGCTATCTTTTTTGTATCTTTTTTTTTTTATTTTTTTTTTTTTTTATATTTGTTTTTTTTTTTTTTTTTTTTTTTTTTGTTTTTTTTTTTTTTTTTTTTTTTTATTTTTTTTTGTTTTTTTTTTTTTTTTTTTTGTTTATTTTTCTCTCTTTTCATTCTCATTGTACTTCTGCACAATCCCAGCTTTGTTGATCTAGAGGTATCCATCAGTTAAATTGAATACAGCAATTTGTATCACCACCAGGTGAATTGATAGGGTGCCAAAAATTCTCTTTTATTATCCGTATTACATTCCAGATACGTGTCTTTTTTTCACTTGGCGCAGCCAGCTTTGATTGATAGAGCCACCTTGCAGTAAATTTGAATCCAGCAATTTTGTAGTCACCACAGGTTGATTAGAGTGCCAAAAATAACCTTTTTATCATCCGTATACATTTCAATACATGTTGTTTTTCTCACTTTGGCGCAGAGCCGTTTTGTGTTGCTAAGGTACCTTGCAGTTAAATTGATCCAGCAATTTTGTAATCACCAACAGGTTGATAGTGGCCAAAAATTCCTTTTATCATACCGTATACATTCAGATAAGTGTTTTTTTTTACCTTTGCCCAGTTTCCCGCTTTGTTGAAGAGTACCTTGCAGTTAAATTTTAATCCAGCAATTTTTTTAGTCAAAACCACAGGTTGATAGGGTCCCAAAATACCTTTTAATAACCATACATTTCAGATAGTGTTTTTTCACCTTTGCCCATCCAGCTTTTTGATAGAGGTACCTTGCAGTTAAATTTTAATCCAGCAATTTGTAGTCACCACAGGTTGAAGTGCCGAAATTCCTTTTATTACCTGTATACATTTCAGATACTGTTTTTTTTTACTTTGGGGGCAGCGCGGGCCAGCTTTGTTCATAAAGCCCACCTTGCAGTTAAATTTAATCCGCAATTTTGTAGTCACTGCAGGTGAATTTATAGGTGCCAAAAAACCTTTTTATTTCCGTATAATTTTTAGTAGTGTTTTTTTCACTTTTGGTTCAGTCAGCTTTTTTGATAGAGTACCCCTTTCAGTTAAATTTTAATCCACAAATTTTTTAGTCACCACAGGTGAATTGATAGGTGCCAAAAATACCTTTTATTATCCGTATACATTTCAGATAGGTGTTTTTTTCACTTTTGCCCAGTCCAGCTTTGTTGATAGAGGCACCTTGCACTTAAATTTCAATACAGCAATTTTGTTTTGATTTGAGGGATTTGAGAATAGCTGTGATTTGCCGTCTTTTAATAAGAGACATTCCAAAACTCTTCCATACCCTCTCAAATTTTATCTTTCTGAACATGGAGCGAAATGCAGGTGGTAAGCGAGCAAAGAGGGGGGTAGGACATGGAGGTAGAGGTACGAGAGAAGATGCTCCTTCCAGTGCTGGCGACAACACGCAAGCCAGCGGATTGTCGGTTGCAGGACCATCAGGCCTGTCATCGCTGGGTCAGGGCCCTGTGAATCTCAGTAACGAACAGCGTCGCCAATCTGTTCTTCAGTGGTTAATGCAACCTGCATCCAGCAGTCTTACCTCCTCGTCCTCCCAGTCACGGCCACAAATGTCGTCATCAGCATCATCAGCATCCGTCCAACATGAAGCGAAGGCAACCCAAATGTCAACTCGTGTACCCACCACTGTGGATAATCCATTTTCTGAAGACCTCTTTGATGACAAAATGCGGTTGGGGTCAGAAGGCATGTTAAAAGATCAAGAGGCCAAAGAGGATGATTTTCTCTGCTCTGATGCCCAGTTACTGATGCCATCAGAGGAGGAGAGGAAGCCGGTCAATCGGCAAAAATCACGGGTGGTCGGCAATGCCTTGCAGTCCCTCTTACTTGTAGCCCGCAGCTCCTGGATGCAGAATGTCAGGACGACCAAGTCACCTGTGTTGATGATGATGATGACGACATTGCAGATCTATCGTGGTCTTTTCAGCAGAATTTTCTTGCAAGCACTTCATCACTGGACGAGGAGGAAGACGATGGGGTAGTGTCAGTACGGGTCCCGCCTCAAAAAGGGAGAGGGTGGTCGCAGAAGTTCGCTGATATGATTCCGCCAGCCACGGTCAGCGGAAACCCCACTCCTTGCTTATCGCCGTCAAAAAGGTCCAGGACCTCTCAAGCCTGGGCCTTCTTTGAGCAAGCCTCTGATTCACCCAGCGATGTCATATGCCGCCTTTGCCGTAAACGCATAAGTAGAGGCAAGAATCTTAGGTTTTTAACCACCACCAACATGTCTAGTCACATGCAGCGAATGCATGAGTTGAAATGGAGGCAACACTTGGCCAAAAAAGGCCAGACCAACGCCGGGCCTCCAACCACTGTCACACCGTCTGTCTCCGCCTCCTCCTCCTCTGCCACCACCAAACGTTTCTCAGCTGCCCATGTCTCTCAGAGTCATGATCAGGGATCAGCCTCCGCTTCAGCCTCTACCGTCGCCTGAGTACCATCAGCACCACAAGAGACCCATCCTACCCCTTCTACGTCCACCAGTTTTACGACCTGCACGCCTCACAGCGGCCAGCCTAGCAGCCAGCCTTCTGTCTACCAGGTTTGGGAGCAGAAGAAACACTTTACCCCAACCCATCCCAAAGCCAAAAGCCAGAATGTCGGCGTTGCCAGGCTTTTGGCCTTGGAAATGTTGCCTTTCCCCTCTGGTGGATACAGATGG
>JAODAL010059663.1:0-21351 GCA_025379985.1 Phyllomedusa bahiana
CTTGGGAAATCTCCTTTCGGCCCCCGGCAAAACCCCTTTAAAGGTTCTCTGAATGGTGCAGGTCCCCCATTTGGAAAAGGGAGGGGGACTGAAAAATTTTTCCAAAACAACTTGGCGGGAGCAGGGGTAGCTGCTGCATTTTTAGGGGGGTTTTTGGGACGCATACTGTTTGTCTCTTTGAAATTTCCCTCGATGAAGGGACTGGGGCCCCCAAATGAGTAGCGGGGAAAGCAGGAGAAATCTGGACCGGGGAGATGATGTAAAAAGAAAAAAAAACAGCCCCCTTCTCCCAGGGTGGTGGACCCTTGACTGGCTGCAATGGCATGCGTGCCACGGGGGCATTGCTGCTGTGCTGTTGCTGAAAAAAATTTCAAAAAAAGACCGACCCCCCAAAAAAATTTGGAAAAAAAGGGGATATTTTATTTTTTTCCACGGGCTTCCGCACATTTTAAAAGGTATAGGGTAAATTTACATTATGACGTTTTTTTTTTCCCCGGTAAAAAAGGGCCCTTTTTTTCAAAATTTAGTACGGGTGAATATAAACATAAAAAAAGATAAATGTGCCGTATTTTACATGGGGGAAAAAAAATTTTTAAAGGAAAATAATTTAAAATTTTTATACACTTTTTATTTTACAGGTAGTTTTCTTGGCGATTTTTTCACAAAAGGGTTTCATATAGAATTTCTTAAAACAAAAAGATATTTTCTCATTCATTACAAAAATATGAATTAAATGGGATATTAAAATTTTTTAAAAAAAGCAATGATGATATGGAAGGGGAAAGTTAGAAGGGGAAAAATAAAATAGAATAATCTCAGGGTTACCATAAATTAGATTTGGGTAGAAGGGGAAAAAAAGAACCCATCTTTACCCCCATTGAAAATTTAAACCCTAGCCGAAAACCCTTTTAAAACCCCTTTTCAAGAAAAACTTACCAAGTGAAGGGGCCAAAAGGAGAGAGTAAAGGGCCGTGCCCAATTTTGGGAAAAGGAGAGTCTGATGTAGTGAGGTAAGAGAGGTTTAAATGGGTCTGTGTGCCCCGGGAGCCCGCCGGGAAAAAAGGAAATCTCCATGACGTTACTTGGGGCGCTTTTGGGGGGGGAAAATGGGAATTGTAGGGAAAGGTGATCCGTGGCACTCGGGGGGATGGCAATGGCGGCCCCCGGACATTTCCCGTTTATTTACCAAAAAGAAAAAACAAAAATAAAAGAAGGGAGAAAAAAACAGATAAGTATGGGGATTTGCAGGATTTGAAAGAAAAAAAGGGGGGGGGGGGGAAAATTTTACCATAAGAAAGGACAGAGGGGAAAAGAAAAAAAAAAAGATGGTAAATTTTTTGAAACAGTATAATGAAGAGTTTTTAATTAATAAAAAATAGGGAAATAAGAAGAGGAGAAAAAGAAGGGGAAAAAAAAAAGAAATTTTGGTAAAGGGGAAAAGGGGGAAAAAAAAAAAAAAAGGAGGTTAATATACTCTTTAAATGATAGATAGAGCAAATTTCAGGGAAAAAATGACAAGAAAAAATATTAGAAGGAAGAAGAAGGGGGGAAATAGAGGTATATGGTTGAGTGTAGAGAAACATAAAAAAGAAGGGAAAAGGTGGTTAAGTGTAGAATGAAAGAGATGAGAAGGTAGAATAGTAGAACAGGTCCACTGGTGTCTCACCCTGCTGTAAAGGTAAAGTCTGTCTCAACGTTGCTAGGGAGGAAAAAAGGAAAATAGGAAGGTGAGTATATGGAATTCATTACATTTCAAGCAAATAAAAAATCAAATTCCCTATTTAAGCTTGGGGATGTAATGTATTCAATCTTAAAAATCCAGAAAGATTCCACTTTCTTTTAGTAGTTTAACGTGGTTACCACCTTTTGGGTCTTTTAATTCTGTTCTAGGATCTGAAACCGCAACTGCGAGATGGTGTGTCCCTATCTTTCTATAAAAAATGATGGGGCACAGGTAACCAAGTCTTGTTGAATCTAATAGTAGACTTATGGCTCAGAGAGGCGGTCCTTTCATTCGTTGGACTGTCTCCACCTATGTAAGGCAATCCGCATGGATTTTAAGGAGTAAAACAGATAAGTGGCTGTCACATGTAATGGACCTTCCTAGTTCATTTTCCTTTCCTGTCCTTGGATGTGAGACATGGTTGCCCTTTATTGCACTTGAGCAATGGCAAATTGCATACAGGGCGAATGTACCCCTTCTTGGTGTAAGTTATAGTAGACTGAATAAGTGTCTTTTGAGGATCCTATGTCGGATTCCACTAGCATGTCTTTTATGTTGAAGGGTCTTTTGGAACATATCAGGGGCGGATTCTGAAATTGTTCTAATGTGGGTAAGCTTCTTTAAAAAATATTCCAATGTTCCTTAGAATATTGTGTTATACCAACCCATTCTTGGATGATATGTGTTAACGACTGGAATTCTACTGGAATTTGGACATGGTGAAAGGTATCTGTTATAATGTCTTAGGGTTTCAATTGGGTAGCCCCTATTGCGAAATTTTTCTTCCATGTTTTTCATTTTAATTTCTTCTGTGTGGAGATCTGACACTATACGTCTGAACCCTCATCATCTGGGACTTAGGTAACGCTTTTTTATATGAGCTGGATGACAGAATTCCTTAAAGTCTAGAAGATTATTCCTTATCAGTGGACTTCACGTAAAGGTCAGTACTTAGGTATTTCCTCACTTTTTATAACCATTGTGTCAGAAAGGCAAACGGAAGTGGGTCATGTGTTGATGTAAATTGTTAAATTCAGGTCTTATTGAATTTAACCTGTCACAATAATACTGTTTTAATGAATCCACATCTCCGCCAAATACAAAACACCGTCATCAATGTACCTCTTCCAAACTTTTTGAGTGAAGGAGGAAAGTGATCATTCTGATAAAATAATAGTGACGTTCAAAATATGCCATGTATGATATGCATAGGGGGGGCCATGTTTGATCCCATGGCCGTGACCACCTTATTTGTGCAAAAAAAAGAATCTCAATCATGAAGTAGCTATTTTCTAATATCAATGTAAGTAGTTCTATGCAAAAACTAGATTACATCTCAGACATTTCAGAATTCCTAAAAAATTGAAGCAGCTTCAATTCCATTAGCGTGTTATATAGAAAAAAGTATATAAACTGCATTCGTATTAGGTGACCAATAATGCTGTATTAGAATTAATTACTCAGTGAATGTTAGATGATAGAAATGGCCTGTATCTTTTAAATAAGATGGTTGTTGTCATGTACCAGGGATTTAGAATTTTCTCAAGATTATTGGGAAATTGGTGAGTTTATTGAGCACGCGATGGCTACAATGGGCCTGCAGGTGGTTTTTCCTAACATTTATGGATTTTGGGAAGTGTGTAAAATACCGGGTTATGGGATGGTCCATTTATAAGAAAGCATGGGTGGATTTGTCTATGACCACTTTCGTGAGGTATTGATCTATTTTACCCCCCCTCTGTGAATCTTGTCTGTGATCCTGAAAAATAGGGTCAAAGCTCAATTTGGGTATATGTGGTGGGTCATTAGCTTATATCAGAATCTCATTCCGATAATATCTCTGTCCATAACCACTATTGCCACCTCCTTTATCGGCAGGTTTCAGTATAATAGATTTGTCATTTCTTGGCATTCTAGAGCTGATATTTCAGCAGGGTTAAATTCGTTTGTGTCTTTTTCTTTCCTACTCTAGTAAGGGTAGTATCTATATCTCTTTTGGACATAGAGAGGATGTATGTCTCCCGGATGGTACGTTTTTGTGGAGGGCTAAATTGACTCTTCTTATGGGAGTCCTAAATGTTTAATGACATAAGGCTATAGTGTTGGTGTTATCGTGCTAGTGGTGGAATCAGAGAAATGGCTTTGAGCCTTAGGATCATAAAGAACAATGGAGTTCTTGTGTAATCTGAAATTATCAAATGGAGGGTAGGGCAGGAAGATAAACCTTTTGTAATACAGTATGTTATAGGGGTTATACATGTGGATGATATGTTTACAACCAAGTTATTTTCAATCATTAAATCAGATCTCACAGTCTCAAAATAGAAATACATATATATACACATTTATTTACAGGTAGTTTCATCTGCGATTGTTCACATAAGTTCATATAGAATTTCTTTAAAATCACAAAAGATATTTCTATATCATTACAAAACATATGAATTCAATGGGATATCAAATTATATAGAAAAATGCAATGATGATATGGAATGAGAATGTCTAGAAGAAAAAGGGAGGGGGGGTGGAATAATAAAATATAAAATACTCATGGTACACATCAATAGATTTAGTAGAGAGGGAAAACTACCCTTCTTTATCCATTGTAGAATTACCTAAGCCGTATCCCCCCATATTAAAACCTTCAAGAAGAATTACCATGTGTAGGACCAATAAGGAGAGAGTATAAGGGCCGTAGCCCAATGTGAAAAGGAGCGTATGATGTATAGTGAGAATAAGAGCAGGTATAAATGAGGTCTGTGTGCGGCAAGCGCCGCGGAAATGGAATTCTCCATGACGTTACTTCCCGGTCGCTATGGAATCATGGGAAATGTAGTAAAGGAGTGATCCGTGGCACTCGCGCGATGGAGCAATGGCGCAGGACATGCGTGAATTTACTGAGAGAGAAATAACAAGATAAAAGAACGGTAGAAAGAAGAACAGATATAAAGTATGGCATTTGCAGGATAGAAGAAAAGGGGGGAGGGGAATATATACCATAAGAAAAAGACAGAGGAAGAGAAATAAAGAAAGATGGTAAAATGAATGAACAGTATAATGAAGCGATATAAATTAATAAAAAAAATAAGGAAGATAGAAGTGGAGAAAAGAAGAGGAAAAAAAGAGAAATTTTGGTGAAAGAGAGAAGGGGAAAAAAAGAAAAAGGAGGTTAAGATACTTTAAAGTGATAGATAGAGCAAATACAGAAAGATGACAGAAAGAAATATTGAAAGAAGATGAAGGGGGGAAAATAGGGTATATGGTTGAGTTAGAGAAACATAAAAGAAGGGAAAAGGTGTTAAGTAGTCAGAAAGATAAGATGAGAAGGTAGAACTGGTCCATGGTGGTCCACCCTGCTGGTAAGTCTGTCTCAACGTTGCTAGGGAAGGAAAGAGAACAGTAATAGGGTTACGGTAGGTTAATTCTAAATGGGGATATTAAAGATGGGTTCGTTTTACTCTTCTACTAAATTCTATGTTGTGTACAATGAGATTATTCTATTTTATTTCTCTGTCTAGCATTCTCATTCCATAATCAATCATTGCATTTTTCTATATAATTTTGATTAGCTCATTGAATCATATGTTTGTAATGATATGAGGAATATGATCTTTTGTTGTTTTAAAGTAAATTCTATATGAACTTATGTGAACAATCGCAGATGAAACTACCTGTAAATAAATGTGTATATATATTATTATTTCATTTTTCACATGTAATATACGGCACATTTACTCTTTGTTTATGTTTATATTCACAGTGACTTTTTTTGAAAAAGGTCTTTTGACCGAAACGTCACTATAGGTAAAGTCACCTATAACTGTTTATATGTGCGGAGCTGTGGAGTAAAATTAAAATATCCTTTTTTGCATTTAATTGAGTGCGGTCTATTTTGATTTTGTTACATATGTGGTGAAAACTCCCACAGTCCAGCACCATCACAAATTAAATAAGCGAACTGAGAGTGCCTTCCTTCTCTTTGTTGCTACTAGTCTATCTGTGGAAAGCATCTCCTCTGGCTTCAAATGTCTACGGACACTTTCACCTATATTGAAGAAAGAAAGCAGCAATATTATCTCCCAAGTGCAAACATGCCAATGATTTTCTGCAGGGTTCCTGCAAAGGGAGTTACATACAAAGGACGTGGGAACGTGCATCCGAAACTGTTAGTTGGTTTTTTTTTTTTTCACCAACTCAACTGCACACCTTGGCTGAGAGTACTATGATTTGAACTGGATTCCAGGGGACTGAGATCCCACCTACAACCACTTTATTCCAGAGATAATGAAAACTACTGCAAAAGTTTGAATGTATTCTGAATAAGTGCTTCTGGATTTGATCCTCCTACAATTGAAACATCTTCAAGTTTCCATCACTGAAACACAGAATGAGATCAGCGTAAATCGACAACAACTGGCTGGCTACACTTTAAACCAATGACCTGGCGGCAATAAAAGCATCACTCGAAAAATCAATAGTTCCGAACATCGCAAGTTTTGGAGAATCGAAACGAGTTAAATTCCCTAGGGGACGAGAGGACTATATGCAAAAAAGAGTATACCAGTGGCAAATACCAGCCTCAAAGGTACAACAACTATTTTTCAATGAGGACTGGGACGTAGAGACTACTCGAGCTCAGGTCTCAGAAAGTGATAGAGGCCAACGTCAGACACAAGGTGCTTCTTCTTCTTTTTTAGCAAGCAGAAGAAGGATCTACCTGCGGAAGAGATATACTAGGCGGGCGGGCAGCGGACGGTCACGCATAACCTTTCAGCAATTATAACCCAACGCGTCACAGGTGAGACTGTTCGGTGAGATCTGATTTAATGGATTGAAAATAATCTTGGGTTGATAAACATATCATCACCATGTATTAACCTCTATAGAGCATACTGTATTACAAAAAGGTTTTTCTTTCTGCCCTACCCCTCCATTTGATAATTTCAGATTACAACAAGAACTCCATTGTTTCTTTAGATCTCTAAGGCTCAAAGCTCATTTCTCTGATTCCACCACTAGCACGATAACACCAACCCATAGCCATATGTCTATTAAACATTTAGGACTCCATAAGAAGAGTCAATTTAGCCTCCAAAAACGTACCATCCTGTGGAGACATACATCTCTATTGTCCAAAGAGATATAGATACCTACCTTACTAGAGTAGGAAAGAAAAAAGTCACAAACAGTTTTTAACCCCTGATGAAATATCAGCTCGTAGAAGTGCTCAAGAAAGACAAATCTATGTATACTGAAACCTGACGATAAAGGAGGGGCATAGTGGTTATGGAAAGAGGAGATTATCGCCATTGAGATTCTGAGAGTAGCTAAGTGACACACACCACATATACTCATTGAGCTTTGACCCTATTTTTCTGATCACAGACATGATTCAGAGAAATATTAGATCAATACCTCACGAAAAGGGGTCATCAGACAATCCACCCTGGCTTTCTTAATAAGGGACCATCCCATAACCCGGTTTTTTAAACACTTCCAAAATCCATAAATGTTTGGAAAAAAACCAACTGGCAGGCCCATAGTAGCATCGAGTGACTCCAATATTTCACCAATGATCCCAATATCTTGAGTAAAGTTCAATATACCATGTACAGAAACTCCATCTTATTTATATGATACAGCCAGTGTTTCATATCTAATCTTAAAATTCACTGGAGTAATATTTTAATTACAGCATTATTGGTCACCTTTAGACGTTTGCGATTTATTACGTCTATTTGAACACGCCTAAGAATTGAAAGCTGCTTCAGATTTTTTTAGGAATTCTGAAATGTAATGGGATGATATCTAGTATATTGCATCGAACTAACTGACATTGATATTAGAAATTAGCTACTTCATGATTGAGGGATTCTTTTTTTTGCAACAATTAAGGGGCCGCGGCAATGGGATTAAAAACATTGCGCACCCCCCTTATGCAATATGCAACATGGACATATTTTAAAGTACTATTTTTAGTCTGAATGATCTCTTTCTCCGTCACTCAAAAGTTGGAAAGGGTTCCTAGATGGACGTGTTTTGTGATTTGGACGGAAGATGTGGATTCATTTTAAAACAGTTTTATTGACTGGTTAAATGACAGTAAGACCTGAATGTCAATTTACATCCAACACATCTTGACTCTCCGTTTGCATTTCTTGGACACAATGGTTATAAAAAAGGAGATAATACCGAAGTACTGACCTTTAGTGATGGGTCCACTGATCAGGAATATCTTCTAGAACTTTAGGGGGGGCTGGTCATTTCCAGCTATTAAAAAAGGCGTTACCTAAAGTCCAGATGATGAGTTCAACGTTTCTATAGTGTTCAGACTCCACACTGAGAGAAATTGAATGAAAAACATGGATAGCAAATTTCGCAATAGGGGCTACCAATTGAAACCACTAAGAACCCATTATTTACAGATACTAGTTCAACATGTCAAATTCCAGTAGATTTCATTCGTTAAGCACATCAGCCAAGATTTGGTTGGTATACCACAGTTTCTAAGGAAACATTGGAATATTTTAAGAGAGCTTACCCAATCTAAACAATTTCAGAATCCGCACCGGTTATGTTCCTATAATGACCTACAAAACATAAAAGACTGGCGTAGTGAGAGCGGATCATAGGAATCCGCAAAAAGACAACTTATACTGTCTCTATATCTACACACAAGAAGGGGTACATTCCCCTGTTGAATGTTGCCAGTTGCTCAAAGTGCAATTAAGGGCAACCAATGGTCGCACATCCCAGGGACAGAGAAATATGTACTTAGGAGGTCCAGTTACATGTGACTGACTCGTTATAGGGGTTTACGCGCTGAAAATGCCATGGCGGGATGGATCTACATAGGGGAGACGTCCAACGGAATGAAAGACCGCCTCTCGAGCCATAAGTATTCTATTAGATTTTTCAACAAGACTTGGTTACCTGTGCACTATTCAGATTTATAGAAGAAGGACACACCTCTCGCGTTGCCGGTTTCAGATCCGTACGAACAGATTAAAGACCAGAAGAGGTGGTAACAACATTATACTACTATATAAAGAAAGGGAATATTTTCTGGAGGGGTAGATGGATAAGAACAGGTACATCTCATGGCTTTTAAATGGATGTGATTTTTGAGTGTTGCTTGTTGAATGTTATGAATTCCATATACTCACTTCCTTTGTTTGCGTTTCCTTCCTAGCCAACGTTGAGAACTGGAACATTTACTGCAGGGTAGAGACATACCAGTTTGGACATGTTCACCTTCTCATTCTTTTCTTTCTATACTTAACACCTTTTCCAGTCTTTTTTGTTTCTCTAACCTAACCTTATACCTCTATGTTACACACCATGATTCTCTTGATAGATGAGGTTACTGTCAGCTTTCTGTATGTTGCTCTATCTATAACTTAAGAGTTTATAACCTCCTTTTTACTTTTTTCCTTTCACTTTACACCAAAATTTTTTTTTTTTTATCCCCTTCTTTTTCTCCTCTTCTTATTTCCTATTTTTTTTAAGTATATCTTCATTCATTATACTTGATCCTCATTTACCATCTTTCTTTTTTCTCTTCCTCTGTCCTTTCTTATGGCTATATATTCACCCACCCCCATTTCTTCGATCCTGCAATTTGCCTTACTTTATATGTTTCTTTCTACCTTCTTTTATCTTGTTATTTAATCTGTAAAAATCACGGCATGTCCGGGGGCCATTTTGCGCATCGCGGAGTGCCAACGATCACTCTGTGACTACAATTCCCATGTTGAATGAGCGAAAGGAAGTAACGTACATGAGATTTCCATTTCCGGCGGCGCTCGCCGCTCACAGAACCATTGATACCTGCTTCTTATTCTCACTACATCAGACGGCTCCTTTTCACCATTGGGCTCGGCCCGGTTTACTCTTCCTCTTTGGTCCTTCACTTGGTAATGTTCTTCTTGAAGGGTTTAATAGGGTTAGGATAGGTTAATTCTCAATGGGATAAAGATGGGTTCGTTTTCCCTCTTCTACTTAAATCTATTGATGTGTACCATGAGATGATTCTATGGTTATTTCTCTTCTAGACGTTAGACATGCATATCTCATTGCAATTTTTCTATATAATTTTAATATCCCATTGAATGCCTATGTTTGTAATGATATGAGAAAATATCTTTTGTGTTTTAAAGAAATTCTATATGAACTTATGGGAACAATCGCAGATGAAAACTTACCTAGTATTTAAAATGTGTATATATATATGTTTTTCTATTTTTCACATGTAAGATACGGCACATTTAACTTTGTTTATGTTTATATTCACAGGGACATTTTTGTAAAAGGTCTTTTGACAGAAACGTCATATATGTTAAAAAGTCACCATGATACCACTTTTATATGTGCGGAGCCTGTGGTAAAAAATAATTATTTCCTTTTGTGCATTTATTTGAGTGCGGTCTTTTGATTTTTGGAGCCGCAGCAGCAGCAGCCCCAGGGGCACCTGCCATGCACCCGTAAAGGCTCCCCCCCTCTCGAAGGGGAAGCTGTTTTCTTTGCATCTTCCCCCGTCCAGTGCTCCTGCTCCTGCTACTCTGGCCCAGCTTTTCAGCAGGCGTTTGCAAAGAGAAAAAATTAGGGCCCCAAACCCATCCAAAAGGCCAGCTGCCGTCCCCTTTCCCAAGTTGTTGGTATTGCAGCCCTCCCTTTCCAAAATGGGGGACTTTTCACCATTCAGAGAACTAATGGCTTTGCCGACCGAAGGGAGAGTTCCAAGCCGAAATTTTTCTTTTCAAAAAAGGCAGTACCGCACTTCAAAAATATGTAAACAAAAGGTGGGTCGTCCTTGCTTATCGGTTTTTTCCCAAGGTGACGCAGGGGCGTCTGGAGCTGTAACCGTCGGCCAGTACATGTCCTTTACCCCCGGGGGAAAATGTTTCCCCCGGGCACACCAACAACTTGGACAGGAGACCCCTTTTCTCCTCCATTTAAACTGCTGACCTGCGCCAAGTCTGCCCCCCTCCTCCACCACCACCACCATCCGCCCCAAAATATGCTCCACATCCCACTTTGGGGGGGGGCACGCGTTGTCACGCATTTCACCCGGGGCTCCTCGGCGAACGAAGTCACCCAAAGGGGGAAGTGCCCCGCGTCATGAAAGAAAGAAATGTGTGTGGCTTTCTCCGCCCAACTGCAAATGGGAACCCAGGGTGACGGACAATGGGAAATTTTTCCGCGCTGCCCCGGGGAGGGAGGTCCATCGCCCTGCAGGGCGCACGTTTCTTTGGGTTTGGGGAAAAAGGGTTTTTCCGAAGTCTTCCCCGACTTGGAACTTTCTAAAAAATGCCGGAAAACGTGCAGGCAGTTTTTCCATTCGTACAAAGCCAGGAACACCCTCCCGAGTTCCCGCGCAGAAGGCCTCCCCCAACACTTTCTGTATGCGATGTTTCCCCTGCTGGAATTCCCGCCGCACATTTGGACCGACGTTTGAACAGAGAAGGCCCATTAACGATTTTTTGATGATCCAGCCAGACAAAAAGTACCCCCCTTGTAACTTTGATGTCAGCCAGGGCAGCTCAGCTGACACGCTTTTGTTGGGGCCTTTCGAGGAGGGCGTTATTTGCTCCCAACCCGGGATGAAAACGCTTCCCAGTTTCTGCCGGAACAGATGTGAAAAATCTGCTGGGCAGGGGACGGGAACTGGCGACACATCCGGCCACATGAGTCCGGTGGGAGAAATGGGGAGGAGAGGACATTGGACGAAGTTTTGCTGGTGAAATGAGTGGATTTCTACCCAGGTGACAAAAAGGGGAGGGCAGGAGCTGGGGGAGGTGGAGGAGATGAGAAGATGAGCAGTGACCCCCAACACCTGGAGTTACAGGGAAAGGGGGAGGGACCCCCTGGGAGTCACTTGTCGAGGGCCCGCGCATGCTTATTTGCCTGGCTAGTGACGCCAATAGCAGCATCCGGCAGAGGGATGACTTTGGCCTCCACCCTATTGGCCCTCGACCGGTCCAAAAGGGGACCCTTTTTTTCCAGATTGAGGGGAGGACAAATCAAATACTATGGGAAAAACCTCCATAGTCGTTGGCCTTTTCTATGTGGGGGACGCCCTTTCCCTTGACAAGTCTGCCCGGGGGGGTTCCTCGCGTTTTCGTCTACCCCCCGGGTGGGGGGAAAAAGGTGGGGAGTGGGAGCATACCGCTCCATCGCAAAACCCTAAGTCGGGGTCACTGATGAACGCTTCTTCACCCGCCTAGTAGGAGGGTATCGCCACAGCACGCAGCAGGACCGGAGCGTCCCGAACCAACGGGTGGGGGGCCTATTGGACGCACTCTGCCACCCCGTTAGAAGGGGTCCCTGGCAAATGGGCAGCCAAACTGGAGTTGGGAAACTTGCCGAGTTTGCGTGGGAAGTGTCCTGCCCGGCCATATGGGATCAAGCGGTGTTCAGTGCGGGGGGGGCCATCGTTCCCCCCAAGGAAACCCGCTTGCCCACGGGAAATGTTAAAACGATGACCTTTGTCAAATGTTTTAAAGGGGATCGGCCAGGATTTCCACACCCCAAAATGCCTTACCCCAGTCTGGGTTCAAACACTTTCCAGCCACTATTCGATGCCGCCACCCGCCTGAGCCACACATCTGCTGACTTTCTCCATCTGCCACCACCCTCTTTCCGGGACTGGTATTGCCCCCCACCCAAATTCTGTCTTTTGCCCCTCATATCTCATGCTTCGCGCTGTTTCGCTGCGGTCACCCCACACTGTTTCTTGTGCCCCCTCTTACCCATGCTGTTGCTCCTGCCGGGTCACCCCAAACTCTGTCATTTTGCCATCGTGGCCTACTCCTTTTTTTTTCCACCTCCAAAATTTTTGTGCCAGTCTGATCATGCGCCTTGTGGGTGCTGCCGTGTCCTCCACACGTGCATTTTGCCACTGTCTGTCCTATGGCTGGGGGCTGCTGCCCCGGGCCCCCCAAAGTGTCATTGTGCCCGCCCGACCCCATGCTGTGCCGCGTGACCCCACTTTAGTCATGTGCCACTCTGTGGCCTAATACTGTTTTGCCACCTCCAGAAGCATTGTGCCCTGCCTGCCCTGCTCTGCCCCCGGACCCCCGCTCTCATCATTTTCCACCTGTGGCTTCCCCCCTGTTTTTTCCACCCACAGAATGTCTTTGCCACGCCTGCCTTTCCCGCGCGTTGTGCCTCTACACTGTGTGATTGTGCCACTCTGTGGCCTAATACTATTTTGCCACCTCCAAATGCATTTTCCACGCCTGCCTATGCTGCTCCGTACCTCCGCCTCAGTCATTGTGCCACTCTTTCTTCCCCCGTTTTGCCACCTTCGAATTCAAATTTGCCACTGCCTGACCCTACTGGGGTTGTTGTGACCTCCAACGTTTGGGTTGTGCCACTCTGGGCCTAAACTGTTTTGGCCCCTCCGAATGTCATTTTCCACGCCTGACCTATGCTGCTGTGTGTGACCTCCAACGTGTGATTGTGCCACCTGGGCCAATACTGTTTTGCCACCTCCAAATGTCATTTGCCACTGCCGACCCCCATGCTGCTGCCACGTGACCTCCGCTCCAGTCATTGGCCTTCTATGGTTCCTCCTTTTTGCCACCCCGAATGTATTGGCCACTGCCGACCTCATGCTGCTGTGGCTGCCGCCGCCCTCCCACTCTGTCACTAAAGTTGCCACCGACCTCATTTTCTTTTTTCCCGCTTTCCTGGCTACTTTTTCGGGTAAATTCCCCTTCAGTTTTTTGGCATTTTGCCTCTTAAGAAACCCAAGGGAATTTTTTAGTGAACATTCTAAAAGCGGCGGCAGTCTCTGCGTTCAACTAAAACACAAAAATTTTTTGAAGACCGAACCAAGCCCCCTGCATTTTAAACATGGGACAAGTTTTACACACCCTAACTCGTGAGCCTGAAATACTGCTTTTTTAAAACATTCGTGCCAAAGTAATTCGGAACGAAACGAATTTTTTCGGGAAATTTTGTCAAGTACCGAATCAAAAATTTTTTAGAAATTCGCCCCTCTCACTTATCCCTTTAAAAAAAAATTTTCATTCAGGAGAAGAGGACTGGGGAGCGAATTTAAACACGCTCTAGGGTTTTTGAGCAATTCGACGAGGATGCCATCCCGAATTTAATGAACTAATTGCCATCACCCAAAACGCTAGTTTCGGCGGTCTACATGAAGAATTCCATTAAATGAAAGGAGAATTTTACAGTTGCCACACTGACTTTTTCCCCCGTCAACCTTTAAATTTTCTACCAGGACATTTTTCCAAGAAAGAATTGGGAGGACTTAATTTCCTTTTATAAAAAAAAATTTCAAAATGAGCATAAAAATTGTTTTCAATTTGACCAATAAGGAACTAGAGCTTTGATGCAGTTAAAGTAATGATGGGTCTAGTGAGACAACAGACAAAGGGGGGCCCTTGTCATTTGGACAGTGGTCTTACAGGGAAGGTTATTGATATTTTTCAAAACACCATAAATCAAACATCTCAGTTTAACCCCCGAGTCATAAAAAAGACCTATACGTTCTGAACCAGGGTGAGCGTGGGGGGTTATTACCAGTATTTTGGGGGTGCAAAATGAATGTGATAAATCTGGTAATACCCATATTACATGCTTTCCCAAAAATTCACAAAGGTGGATTTCCACCTGCTTTTCAGGTCGATATCCAACTGCAACATTTGGTACGGTCTTTCCCGGTTTTTCGAGACACAAAAATGGTGTTCACTTTGGAACTACATGTGGCCCACAGGGGGACCCGGCTGTCCTGTGATGTGGTGGGTTAACCCCAGCACCCTCACGGGCCGGCCCTCCCTGTCTTGTCCAATTTTTTGGAGCGTTACAGTGGCTTTTCCAAGGAGAAGCAAAATTTTCTAATTTTGGCTGTAGATTATCTCCTTTCCCATAATTTCTTTATGTTTGATCGCCTTTTTTTCCAGCAATTAACTGGGGCCTCAATGAGCGCTAGGTTTTCGCCATCCTTGGCGAATATCTATATGGCAGCCTGGGAGGAAAGATTTTTATTTAACACCAACCATCCTTGTTGTAAGCATATAAAATGGTACTCCCGTTACATTGACGATCTCATCTTTATTTGGTAGGGGATAGTCTATTTATAGCCAATTTTATCTCCTACATTAATGATAATGATATGCCGCTTCAATTTACACATGAATACAATTCCTCATGTTTGAATTATTTAGATGTCACAGTCATTGGCAGAGACGGCGAGTATATTCAAGTAAAACCATATAAAAAAACCTACCCAAAGGAATTCCATTTTGAGAGCAGATTCCTGCCATCCCTCACATGTTACCAACAATGTACCAATTGGGGAATTGATTCGAATCAAACGTAATTGTACCTCAACCCAAGAATTTATGGCGCAGCAGAAACAAATCTGTGAAGGTTTGATTAGTAGGGGATATTCTGAAAAAGTGTTGAAAAAGGCTGTGGATAAAGTGTTTAAGATCCCAAGGTCTCAACTCTTTCAGAAGAAAGTCAGAAGCTGTAACAAAAATCAGGTCACATTTGTAACGAATTACAGTAAACAATATCACAAAATAGTTAACATTTTAAAAACACATCTGCCAATACTTTATGTCAACAAACACATCAAAGATCTCCTAAAATTCAATTCTAGGTTTGTACCTCGTAAAGCACCCACTGTAGGGTCTTTGGTATCACCTAGTATTTATATGTCTACTCCTGCAAACAAAGCCACATGGTTAGACACTAGGGTTTTTTTAAATGTGGCCACAATATATGCACAGTCTGTACCCACGTGAAAAAAACATCCACTTTCTCTTCTTATGTTAATGGTAGACTTTTTCCCATTAAAAGTTTTATAAATTGTAATACCAAAATGGTGATTTACCTGATAGCATGTCAGGACTGCCATATCCAATATGTGGGCTGTACTACGGGACCACTGAAGACCCGTATACATCATCACCTTTCGGATGCATTGAGACTGGAATGTTTCAGAACGTCAGCAGTATCCAGGCATTTTGCCGAGGTACATCAGGGGAATCTTAGTCCTTTAACAGTTGTGGGTATTGAGCGTATTGATCGCTCCCCACGTGGAGGAGATGTACAAAAGAAGTTGCTAGCCAGGGAAGCGTGGTGGATTTTCCATCTGGAAACACGCTTCCCTGGTGGTCTGAACAATAGGCAGGATATCCAATATTACTATTGAATCATGCTCAGCACACGCTACTTTTTATACATTTTGTATTGTATTTTGATAGATTTTAATCTGTTTGTAATGTTGTTAGGATTGAAACAGTTAATAGATTGAAGTGCTTCCATGTCATATCCGGTTTTTGTCCTACTTAAACTGTGCAGTTCCACCTGTTTGCATGCCAGGATGAAGGGTCACGTGACCCGAAATGCGTCGCTGTTGTTATAGGTGTGCTACCAACTAGCTGCTGCATCCTTTGTTTGCTACGATTGTTTCCATGCTTGGAACCTTTTAATGGAATAATAAAGCTTGAAGATACCTTTTAAGTATTTCCCGGCTGCACATAATTTTCTATATACGAGCTGGCTCACCTTTTGTGAAGTTTGGACACTATATTACTACGGGATTGCACCCGGAGCCGTGCTCTGATTACAACAACACACGATAAGGATTGGATACAAGGTGAGCTGTTTTTGCCTTACTAATTGCACTACTCACTACCAGGTACAAACCTCTTGCAAATACAGGACTTAGGAACCCACATGCTGGACAAGTCTCCCTCTAGTCTGGGTTCTGTTGACCGTAGACTCTACAAGTCCATGCTCTTGATCCCTTATACTGGGTGACAATGTACTGTTAGCCTTCACTGATGGGGTAGGCTGCTGATCATCATAGCACTCAAAGAAGTATTTATCCACCATGGCTGTCTCTCTAAAGCCTCCCTTTTTAACTATCTCTGCAAATTTCTTCCACAGGGAAGCCTGTGTATTCAGGTTGTTATCCTTTAACCATCCTCTGTGTTTCCAATATACTTTTTGACACTCTTCTACATCCAATTTACCTTCTCTTGGCATACCTATACCTGTCATTAATTTATGCATCTTTTTGGTCGCTTCTTTCCCTCCATCTATTAAGCTACCACTGCAGCTGGTAGCCTGCAGGATTTCTTCCCTACAGTTACTCATCCTGGCTCTGGTATGGTTAGGGACACTAACTTTTTCACTGTTTCAGACCTGGTTAGAGGTAATATTCTATTTTTTAAGCAGTTTTGGATCACTCCTCCAGGTCTGGAATCATTCTACTCCATATTCTATTTATCTCTGGGACATAGTTTCAATGCAATAGATTACTATCACAAACAGAAAAGCACCAAAGTATAAGACTCAAAGCCAGGTATGCACATCCATTCAGTGGTTCTCAGTTACAATGCTCAGAGTAAAGCTTCAATAAACACTACCACAAACTTGGTTTGGGTTTGCTGTCTCCTTACCAAAATTTATTGAGGTCACCACGAGACAGGCGCGGACCCTACTAAGTCCTTAGTGACTACAGCAGTCTGTTTGGTTAACAAGGACTGTTTTGTCACTCAGTCACCATCACTGGAAGGGACTTAGGGTTCTTTGTCACAATAGGACCAGGCTGATAAATATACATGTATATACATACACTAGTCACAAAAAGTAAAGGATATTTGGCTTCTAGTTTGAAATCTCAGGATGGACATAACATTTCTTGAAATTATTTTTAATGAACTTGACTTTTGGATATGGGATGAACCCCTGCTCTAACTAGTACCCAGTTCAAACATAAGAATAAATGCACAAACACATTCTCCTTTGGCATCAAAATGGCAACAGCTTTATTCAAACCATATACTGTAAGTACAACAAATATGGAAAGAGTCAGGTGGAGTGCTAGGCAATTGTATGATATTCCCAGCTGTCTGACATGCAGTACCCGGCAAGACAGCAATAAAGGGGCGGCACGCTCTGGCTTTCCGTTCTAGCAGAGCCAATACACTTTAGGGGCACCAATGACCCTACTGAAGATCCTCACTCCTGATTAACCACCGTGCCCGCCCCTGTATGACATTACCATTATGCCATCCTTAAGGCTGGCCACTTCCAAAGCTCAGCCTCTTCACATCATGAGATTTAACATCCTCTATTAGTTAAAATTAGTCCACCATAACTTGAGCTGCATCTTCCACCTGACTCCTGAATCGCAACATAAAAGCTGTGACAGGTCCTAATACGAAGATTAATATTTTTTTTGACCAATTAGCAAATTCCAGACTCACTAGGAGTCATCCTACAGCACTCAGGAGAGGAAAACCCCCCTGTGGAGGAAACCTTTAGGGAACCATGGCTGAAGAATCGCTCCTTCCCTTGGGCTTAAGTGGATAATGCCGACACAGGTAACTTATCAGTATCTTAATAACGGTGTGTGAAACCAGGTATATCATAAAGGCGATGTAAAACAATACAATAATGCATTCATCATTGTACAGATCATAGCTAAACACAAATTTCAGACCATTCAATAAAATAGGGGTGAGACAGACATCTTTACTTGACTTCTTGGTGAGAGAAAAGAGGAAGAGGAGGAGAAGACCGGAAGTTATATCTATACTTAAACCCCACCCACCTCACAGTAAACTCTTCCCCATCCACACACTCCTCCCTCTCATATCACAACCACCCCTGCTCATAACTATAAACTACTAAGACAGGAGCTTAAAGGGGTTGTCTCGCTACAATGATTGGGTTTTAATTAAAAGATCTTTAAAAAACAAGCAGTTTTGCAATATATGTTCATTACAAATGTCCTGCTGATTTTGAGTTATCCCTGTTAGTAGTAGTGTAACAGCTCCTGAAATCTCTATAGCAGCTGACCTGTTGATCCTTATCTCACGGGCTGCCAGTCCTGGTGACTCATCTGTTTCTGAATACAGGTCTGAGCACAGAGCCCCTCCTACACAGTATGCTTCTGTAGGGAAGGGAGGGGGAGGGCTCTGGCTTCTGTGTCTGTGTAGCTGGTTTAACCCTGTGTGTGCCTGCTCCCTCCTGCTCTCTACACAGATTGAGGTGAGCAGAGGTGAGGCTGACAGCAGTGAAGTGTGTTACTATAATCATGATGTGCCTGTGGAACTTTGACTATAATAATAGAACAGATCAGGGGGGCATGTGAACGGTTCACATGGTGACACATTGTGATTATAGTAACACACTTCACTGCTGCCCTGTGTCTGTTCTGACAGGGTTTGTTTGTTGTTGCTTCAGATGTGGAGATTTGTATGCTAAGCAGGGGGTATAGGAACACTTGCATCCCCCCTGCTCTGCTATTAGCATACACAGCTTCACAGACCTCTCCACACTCATAGATCCACCCTCTCCCTGTTGTCCTCTGACTCTGTGGAGCTGACAGTGCAGCTGATTCAGCAGTGAGTAGCAGATCTAGGCAGGCACACACAGGGTTAACTCTGGCAGCAAACCCCCTCGCCTTCCCCCTGCTGTATAGAAGGAGAGCTGTCTATGTGCTAAGGGGAGGGGGGAAGGGGAAGTAGAAGAGGCAGACAAAAAGCATGCCCCTGAATTCAAAAATCCATGGCTAACAGTGACATTGAAGTAGGCTGAAAGCCTGTAGTGAGACAACTCCTTTAAGCACAATGCAAGGACTATAAGCTGCCCTCTCAAACCTATCCCATTTGCTCAAAGCTACTTACAATAAATATATTATGCATACACTGAAACAATCAGCTTAAATACTTTCAGCTATACAGCCAAAAAACTCCATGACTACCAGGGAGTTTTAGGTTCCCCCCTCCCAAAGTCATGGTCCCCCCTTGTTAGAGCTTCGGGCGGTTCTAAATGAAATCATCTCTTATCTTTAGAATGCATATGTCAAACTCTTCAGTGTTTCAGTACTTTTTGCACAACTTGCTGATCTCTAACAAGGAGCTTAATAGCAAAATTCACAACAGGTGTTTAATCCCTGAATTGTCCAATAAATTTAAGGGATTAATTTGAATTGGGTTTTAAACAATCTTCCTCATCATGCTGTTCACATTTTGACATCATGAGACCAAGATAACACCTTACAAATGATGAACAGTACTTTGCCCTTGCAAGGCTTCAAGCAGGATGCTCTCAGACTGAAGTGGCCACTGAGCTAAGAGTGTCATCAGCAGATTGCAACAGAGATACAGAGAGATGGAAAGAATCACTTAAAGGCAAATAAGTTGATGACCTTTGGCTGTATCAAACACTGATGACCGCTTCATTGTAAGCAATGCCCTGCAGATCCAGATGAATGTCACATAACTCCAGGCATGTCTAAGGGAGGTGAGAGGCAACCATGTGTCACGTCAGACCATTCGTAACTGTGGTCTACTTGATAGACGACCAGCAAGTTCATTTAATTCAAGACCGTTTCTATCACCGGGGCTGCAACTTATTAAATATCTCTAAAAAGTCCTCATTGTAGAACTGCACCCCTCGAAGAATACATGTAGTTTGGTGAGTAAATTGACCCCACAGGTGTTCTACAGATTTATTTATTTAGCATTGGACCATGAATATCAGAAATTATTATTTTTTTTATTCATTTTAACAAAGAAGCCCTCGAGAAAAAACACCATATATTTTTCACGCCTTTTCTTCCAAATGCACATGGAATGGCATTCAAGGGAAGGAGTGCAATTTGACTTTAAGAATTCAAATTTTGATGGGTGCCATGTTGTGGTTGTAAAGCATCGGTATAGGTGAAGGCTGTGTGACCCCATTTTGGAAACAATATCCCTTTAATTAATTCATAAAGGGATGTAGTGTACATTTTTGACCCACAGTTGTTTCACCATTCTTCTTAGCAATTCCTTAAATTTTTGGGGGATTTCCTTTTTATAATGTTCTCTGTGCCATATATAAGTGACATACTAACTTTACTATGCTGGACGCTACAATTACAGCAATATCAATATCGGTACTTCGGGGGCTTTTGATGAGTGCCATCTTGGGTTTGTAAAGATATCAATCAATATATCTTTTTTAGGTTTTACTACTTTTAGACCATGTTTTTTGTAGGATGAGTTGACAATTTCATTAATACTATTTTGAGATTAATATAACTCTTTGATCGTTCTTTATTCTGGATTTTGGGAGACGGGATGGTTGTTTTTTTATTTAATTTTTACAGTGTTCACTATGTGGTTTAAGTGACTTGAAAAGGGGTATTCTCATTATATTGATAAGCTTTAAACAAGTAGGAAAAAGTAAATGTATACAAAAAGCAAATACATTGCTATTTTGAATTTTGATTCAGAGCTAGAGCAGTTCTTATCTTCTGCTTGTGTACTCATGCTTCCCTAGGTTACCCCCACCTCTCTCTGCTCTTGCAGTCATGGCCAGGATCACTCTCTGCTATGTCTCATCAGCAGAACAGAAGCTTGTTTATCTTTCTTACAGACAAACTTTAACCCTTGAGCGCTCTGTATCCTTATGCCTTGCTGATAAAACCTTCCATTACCAATGTTTGTCTAACAAATTCACCTAGAAATAGCGGAGCTGACATGCCAATCACTGTTGTAGAACCACCTGCAGCCTAACCAGGAAGTGAGAGCCTAAAGTTGACAGTGAAAAGCATCTGTGTGAAACAGCATGGTGTTAAAACCTCTTAA
>JAODAL010059664.1:0-21351 GCA_025379985.1 Phyllomedusa bahiana
AAGGGGCCATAGGTGGTTGTCTCCCCATGTCCTAGCTTGACGACCCCCAAAAGTCAAGACTTCCCCCCTTAATTTTGGTGCGGGTGGGAGGGGAAAAGGATAGTTTGTTGGGAAAAGCCAATTTTACCTATATGATATAACATATTCGTGTAATGTTGGTTTTAATAGTACGAAAACTTATTCTCTCCTTCTGTGATTTTTTTGAAAAAAATTTAATATTTTTTTGAAGTTTTAAAAAAAAAAGTCTTTTTAAGTATTAATTTTCTTGTAATAGGAGCTTTTTATAGTAGTTATATCTTGTATGGGGGGCGTATTATAAATAGTTTATTTTGTAATGGAAGCAGTATTATAGTATTATTTCTTGTACTAGGGGCAGTATTTTAAAGTTTTTTTTTGTACTTTGGGGTAAGGTTTATAGTAGTTTATTCTTGTTAAGGAGGCAGATTATAGTAGTTATATTTTTGTACATAGGAGGCAGTATTTAGAGTTATTTTTGTACATGGGGGGCAATTATGTGTTATATTCTTTTTACATAGGGGGCAGTATTAAGTGTTTTTTTGACTTTGGGGGCAATTTTTATTTTTAAAAAACAGGGATACAATCAAAACAATAATTCCATAAATTACAAAAAAAAAATTAATACATTGTAATAAAACTAAAACAAAAGGGGAAAGTAAATTCTTTTATAAAGGTCCAAACCCTGTTGGCGAAAAGGCCCAAAAAACACAAAACTAATAAAGAAAAGCATCACATTTATACCGGACTATATTTCTCCTTCATTTCCCCCTGGTTTTTCCCCCTCTATAGCTCGATTGGGTGACAATGGTCATAGGTCAGAATCAAAACCCTCCTCCCTACCACTTGTCTCCTTGTCTAAAATCTACTGGGGGGGTCCTTCCCCTTTGGGGGGGGTCTTTTTGGTCCCCTTATATCTTAAATTATTTCCCTCATTCCCCGTTCTATCTCCCCTCAGCTTCCTCCTCGAAGGCACTTTCCTGTTGGAGACGGGCATCGGCCCCTCACCCTTATTCACCTTTTCCCCCCAGATCTTTGGACCGTGTCCATTTTCCCTAGGTTTTTGGGGGTGGTTTTTTCTTTTTCCTCTTACTTTGTTTTTTCCCTTTCTCTTGCATTGATAAAGGGGCCCAAATAGAGGTGTCCCCTGGGTGCTGTCCACCCGCACTGCCACCCCAGCCCCCTCTATGACCCCTGCTGTGGTTTGGGGTCTGGTGGTTAGCTGGCAGGCTGGGTTGGGTTTGGGGCTGGTTTTCCTGTGTGGCTGGGGTTGGTCTGGGGGTTTACCTGTGTCGGTGGTTCCGTGTAAAAGGTGGATTGGCTGGGCATCAAGGCCACCTCCTCCGGGTCATTCCCCCCTCCTCCCCCGATCGGGGAGTCCCTGCAGATTTTATGCCAGGCGTTGGGGAATTTTTTTATGGGCTCCCCAATTTTGACTAATCGAACCTGTTTCTGGCACGTGGCAGACATGGCCCCCTCCCCCCGGTTCTTTTCACCACGGTGCACCCTCCTTATCCCCCGGCCCCCCCCAATTTAAAGCATTTCCGGGGTGCCCAGGGTAGAAGCGACGCCCTTCCCCCGGGCCGATGAAAAAGGAGTTGGGCAAAATGGTGGGTGAATTGTGCTCCTGACCAAAGGCTTCACGAGGCCCTTCCCCCCCCGCCAACTCCCCTCCACCCCGGGTCTTAGTGGGTCAGAGACGGGTCACAGTGTCTCCCAGGGGTTACAATGTCCTGTGGGGGCGGCTTATTCCAAACATGGGTGATTCCTGTGTCGGTTTTGAGAGGGGGATGAAGCTGAATTGCCCCCAGCCCCTTTGTCCCAAACCCGGGTTGAAGTGGACCGCCGACCCAGGCCCCGACATGAGCTTGAAGTTCACTATACCCCGGCTGTCGGAAGTTTAATCATGAGGAGCTATAGGCAGGAAGCCCATTTGGCCACACAATGGGTCTGCAAATAAACCCACTGGGAACTTCCTTGGGCCCCTTATGCCTGAACCAAACCCCAGTTCCTCCTCTTGGGCCGGCCCTTTTAAACTGGTGTTAGCATGAAAGAGGGTGACCCTCTGCTCCAGGCATTTAGGGGGGATGCTAGCCCCGCCCCCTAGGGGGGGGGACCGTGTGGGGCTGCTGCCCACCCCCTGGGGGCTCACTCTGGGGTAACTAAGGGGGGAAAAAACCTCAGAGTGGATTGCGCTTCCCCTTCATCTCCATAAAACTCTAGGGGACTCTGCAGCAATAGGACTACAGGCTGAACCAAACCTGGAGATGGATCTAGCTCCCACACAGACTGCAAGAATTTTAATCCCCTGCGGGCATTCCCCAGAACGGGTCCTCCGCAGCATCAAAAGCGAATGTCACAAATTAAGTAGAGTCCGGAGCCTTGCACAGCAAATCCTGAGTATCCTGCACTACAGGGGAGCAATCACCCTGCACAGGGATCAACTGTGGACCCCCTCTGCTGCTGCACGGGGTCCCCCAGGGATGAGTCCACAGTCCTGCTGCAAAGTGTTCTTCGGGGCTTGTGTCCTGCTCCTTTCCACACGTTTCCCTTTAGGAAGTGCCTGTTCTGGATTGTCTGCTGAGGGGTGCGGCTGGGGGTTCATGCTGGGGACGGACGCTGGGACTTGTTTTTGCGGGAGAGTCCGGTTTTGCTGCTTGTTGGGGTTGCTGCAGTCCCGGCTGCTGCTGGACCTTTTTCCGTGAGTCCCCCTCTGCAAAGGGAAAGGGTTTTTGGCGCAATTAGGCCCTTTCTTTCTGGTGTTTCAGTGGAGGCTCTAGGTGACTGAGACCTGTGCTAGGCCCCCTGCCCTCTCAAAACCCCTCCCGGTCCTGTAGGTTTTTCCCCAAAAAGGTCCCAGTTGCTCCTGATGTCTCCTTTTCTTTAGGGTCTTTCCGCTGTGAGTCCATGACCCCAGCTTCTTGTCCCTGAGGGGTGTTCTCGGGTGGGGGGCCCTTTATCTTAAACAGCTGGGGTTTTTTCTGCAGTAGGGCTTGTCCTTCTTGGGGTTTTCCCCTTTCTGCACCAGTGCGGGATCTGGTCGGCCGGTGTAGCTCTGGGGCGCGCTCGCCCATTACTGGGGGGGCCTGGGGCTGTGGCTCTGGTGCTTTTGCTGGGGGGTCACCTCCCTGGGTTGGGGACCGGCTCCCAGGTTCCTCTTAGCTGTGGTGTTCGGCCCCCTTTTAGTTTGGGTCCCTTGGGCTCCCCCACTTTCTGCCCACTGTTTTGCTGCTCCCAGATCGCGTACGTTCAGACCCCATTCCTGCTGCTGGATTTTGCTGGATCATTTGTCTCTCGAGAGGTTCTCGGGTGTTGCTGGGGCTCACACCTGCCGGGTGTAATGGCGTCTGCTTCACCTCTGCTGCTAAAAGGGTCTTGCTCCAAAATTTTTATTTTTGAAACTTCTTGTTAAAATGCTTCTCCATCACTTCCAATGATTTCTTCCTGCACAAACTTCCTCTGTCTTTGGGATTTCCATCCTGGATTGTGGAGCCTGGGGGTTAATTCCCCCATTAGGGCCCTGAAGCTGGGGTTTTTGGGGAAGTCCCCCCCCGGGTGGCCCCGCCCTGGGGTTTCTCCCCGCATGGGGCTCACAGAAAAAACGTCCTTCCCTTGGGAGGCAGTTTTATGGAGGTAATTCTTGTTTTAATAGGGGGCAGTATTAATTAAAATTTTATTCTTTTTAATAGGGCAGTATTATAGTTTTTTTAATTTTGTACTAGGGGAAGTATTATAGTGTTTATTCTTTTACATGGAACAAATTTTAGTAGTTTAATTTTGCCCCGGGGGCGTATTATGTGTTATATTCTTTTTTACAGATAATCAAATGTGTTTTTTACTCCCCACCATGGGGAAACGGAAAAAACAGTAGAAAACTTGGTGAGCGCTCAGGGTGGGAGAAAAAATAAAAAAAAAATAAGGGACGAGACACTAGGCTCTAGCCAAATTAAAATTTTCTCTTTAATGTCCAAATTAAAAGCAGAAAAAAGCAAGAGGTTTCCGAGGATTACCTCGCTTCATCAGTTGCGCCTAGTGTCTTGTCCCTTTTTTTATTTTATTCTACCCCTTGCCCGAGCGCTACACCAAGTTTTTACTGATTTTCCCCGCTTGCCCATGGTGAGGAGTAAAACCAGTGATTATTATTGTGCCGGGAAACCCGAGAACTGTGGGGGTTACCGACCCGACTTTGGGGTTTTTTGCTCGGCTTTGATCCGGGGTTTGTCAATTTGCACAAAACGTTATATGGTTGTCCATTTACCCCGCCAATGTCCAGGGAGAGATAATTCACCGAATTTTTTTAAAATTTTATCAAAATTTTTTGTGCGAGGTGCCTTCTCTCTGCTCCTTGTTTATTTTACGTGATCAAATTACTATTCTTGTAATGGGGCAGTATTTTGTAGTTATATTCTTGTACTAGGGGCAGTTTATGTGTTATTTCTTTCACTAGAGGGCAGTATTTAGTAGTTATTTTTTACATAGGGAGCAGTTATAGTAGTTATATTCTTGTACATTGTGGGAGTATTATTGTTATTTCTTGTACATAGAGGGCAGTATTAATAGTTATATTCTTGTACATGGGGGAGATTTTGTAGTTTTTTCTTGTACATAGGAGGCAGTATTATGTGTTAATTCTTGTACATAGGGGCAGTAAATTTTTTAGTTTATTCTTGCACCGGGCAGTTTTTTTTAGTTAATTCTTGCACACAGGGAGCATATTATGTATTTAAATTTTTTTTTTGACATGGGGGGCAGTATTTAGTACTTATTTTTGTACATAGGGGGCATTTTGTCACATCCACCCACTCTTTTGGGGTATGTAAAAAAGGCCTCCTTTCCCACCCTACTTTTTTCTATCCCAATTTGGGAAACCCCAAAAGGTTGTACATTTGTGCCGCCTTGTTCTAGTGGAACATCTGTATTAGGCTGTAACTAGCTGAAAAACGTGTGTGGGGGTGAACATTGTTTCCATTAACATCTAAAGGAGTCAGGCTGAGCAAGATTCTGAACCCATGATTTTCATTACTGTTCTTTCCTGTCCCAGGCAGCCAACCGACGCAACTCAGAGGTGAAACCCTCTCCCCGCAACGGGGCCCCGACCCCAAAACTTTACCCGAGAGAAAAATTTTTACAAAAATATTTACAAATTACCACCCTTAATTTTCCTAATGAAGGAACCCTGTAAAGTAGTATCACAGAAATAAGGGCGACATGTTGAATTCGCCAGTGGGGGCGATGTTTCTGCCATTTCCCGGCGAAATTTGCCCCAGTATGCGGCGCCGGGGTGCGCTCATAAACCCCGTGTAAAGTCCCCGCGCCCCCCATGTGGGGGGCGCAGTGCGGGGATTTTGGGCCCCAGGCGGGGCGGCCCTAATATTCCCCCAGGGGTCGCGGGAACTGCTGCAAAAAAGCCCGTCCCCTGCCTAGGGAGGCCATTGCGGGACTTAGGCGCGGGCGGGGCTGGGGAACTGTATTCCGATTCAAGCAGGCTGGAAAACCGAGAAATCTTAAATATGCCCCGGCGGCATGGAGTATGAATTAAAAAATTCTGGCGCAAACATTCTCTGAAAAAGGGGCCAAAAACCCCTACTAAAAAAATATAAAAAATAAAAATCACTTTCCCAAAAAATCTGAAGGGCCAACATCGGGTTTTGGGATTTTGGGAAATTGCCGGGAAATCAGTAAATTCAATCGAAGATTTCTCATTGGCGGCAAAAACCAGCCAAAAATAGGAGGGCAGTGAACCTAGGGAAAAATTTAAACCAATAAAATAAAACGGGGACTTTAAAAAATACATAAAATGCAGAAAAGAGCGATTGGTTGAGCTAGCAGGGGCTTGGCTACCCCGGCCAATCAAAATAGGAGTGACGGGGACCCATTACCTAATGGAGAATTTTGACCAATCAAATTCCAAAGGCGGACAGTTCAAAAACAGTAAAAATGCAAAAAAGACTGATTGGTTGAACAAGCGGGGGCTTGGCTTTTCCACCCAATCAGAGTAAAGCACTTGCCCATTATAGTCTATGGAGAGATGGGGCCCAATAAAATCTCAGCTCCGTGGGGCATGGAGTTTTAAAAATCGTTTTTATTAGTGTAAAATATTTTTGAAAAAGATGAAACCTTCTACAACTAACAAAAAAATCACTAAAAACGCGTTTGTTGGGTCCCCCCGGGCTGCATCAAAATTGGGAATAGAAATTCCCCGGGAAAATACATAATTCAAATTCTGTAACTTTCCTTGGTCGGCAAAAACCCACCAAATCAAAAAGGCCCGGGGGGACCCATTTAACCTATGGAAAAATATTGCCCAATCAAAATAAAAAGGGGGGACTTCAAAATCAAAAAAAATGCAGAAAAGAGCTGTTGGTTGACAGTGGGGGTTTTGGCTATCCCGGGCCAAATTCGAGCGTGAGCTACTTGTTCCGTAGTCTATGGAAGTTGGAGGCAATGAAATCTCAGCTCCGGCAGCATGGTGGATGAAAAATAATTTTTTTATTGGGTGTAAAAAAATATCTAAAAAGACAAAAAAACCCTTTCTAATAAACAAAAATCAATCAAATCACTAACAAGCGTTGTCGCTAAACCCGCGCTACAAAGAAATTGGGATTAGAGAATTGCCGGGAAATACAGTAATTCAAATTTTTTAAAGCGCTTCTAATTGGTCGGCAGAAAAGCCAATCCAATGGGACGACGAGAACCATTATAATAGGTTCGTTGCCATGATCAATAGTATGGGTTAACGAAAATAAAAAAAAAAAAATTTTTTTTTTATTTTTTTATTTTTTTTTGTTACCCCCATATTATGTTCATTTATATACATTGGGTTCAAACTTCGGGAGTTTATTTTATTTGGGGCACTTACAGTTTTATTATAATGCATTAAAAACCCATAAGAGTGTCCCGCCCCCCATTGGCCCAAATAACCGCCCCTCTTTAAACTTAGCCAACCCAAAAACAGGCTCGCTCGCTTTTCTTTTCCTCATGAACTCTATGAAAAGGTGCTCACCGCTGATTGGTAAAGCTGGACGGCCCCCTTCCCCCCCACCAATCACAGTACAGAATTTTTCCCCCATACAAAAAAAATTTTAGGGCCCCCCTTCTATCGCGCCCTTCTTTTTTCATTCAAAATAACCCCTACATAGATTGGGGGAAATTCTATCTGCCGCCTGGGCTCCCAATCGCTCTTTCCTACCTTTTTTACTGTTTTTTGAACGTCCCCCCTTTTCTTTGATTGGTCAATACTTCCCCTAGGTTAAAATGGTTCACTGTCGCTCCTATTCGATTGGTCAATATTCCCCATAGAAAAGGGGCCACGGCTCCTTTTTGGGTTGGTTTTTTCTCCGCCCAAATGAGAAGAGCTTAAAGAATTTGAATTATGTATTTCCCGAAAATTTCTTAATTGAAAAATTCCTTTTTGTAGCGCCGGTCTCACACAAACGGTTTTTCGGGATAAATTTTATTTATTTTTTTGGGGTATCACTTTTTTCAGATAATGTTTTCCCCCAAATAAAAATTATTTTTTTTATCATATCCATGCCGAACGGGCGAAGCCAGATTTCATTGCCACAACTGCCAAATATAAGGGACAAAGTAGCTCGCGCTCGATGGCCGAGATCCCAAAAGCCCCCGCAGCCAACCAATGCTCTTTTTTTTTGTTTTTTAAAAAAAAATTTTAACTGCCCCCCCCTTTTTGAATTGTTTGGGTCAATTTTACTTCCCCAGGGGGTTAAAGGGCCCTGCGCTCCTATTCTGTTTGGTGGTTTCTGCGACCAAAAAATAGCTTACAAAATTTAAATTACTTTTTTCCCGCAATTTCCCATCCTAATTCCTGATTTGCGCCGTTCTAGTTTTTTGGAAGTTTTTTTTTTTTTTTTTTTTTTTACTAAATAAGGTTTGAGCTTTTTTTCTGGAATTTTCCCCCTTTTTTAAAAGCGATTTTTTTGGAACATTTCCATGCCCCGGGCGCGAGAGCGAGTTTTCTGTTGTGATTTTCAGTTTCCCGCTTTCCGTTCTCGCTTACCTTGCCTCCCCCGGGTCATTTAGACGAATCAACCAGGTCTGCCTGTCGGCTGGCGACGCTGCACTGCGCTAAACTTGGCCGAGCCGCGATTTTTACAGGGCCTGGGGAGTTTTCGAGGCGCGCCGCGTCCCCCCCCGGAACGCCTATACCCGCCCAAATTCCCGCCCCCCTTATGCGGGGGGGCAGCGAAAATGGCGAACACGCGCCTAACACTGCATCCCGCTCCACAGGGGGATTCGGGCCGCAGTTTTACCCAAAAAAAAGACAAAACCGTTCTACATGTCGCCAAAGTCTTTTGTACCCTATGCAAATATGATTTGTTCCCCATAAACACAATAATTTAACCAATGATAAGTCAAATACTGTATATTTATCTTTGAGGCAAAGGGTCAAAGCTTTTTCCCTTAAACCAGGATAGCCACATGTTTTAGGACAGCCCTTCCAGCTCAGATTGCCCCCCCCGGAGCGGGGAAAACCCTGGTGGGCCCTGGGCAAGTTTCCCACTGTAAATTGCAGCCTTGGGCTGCTTTTTTTTGGGGGAAAGATAGAGAAAAAGGAAAAAGAAGCAAGAGAATGTGGGGAGTAATGTCAGTAGCTGTAGGGGGCCCCAAGAATCAAAATCCACTGGTGGGCCCAAGAGTCACTCCAGGGGGGCCCCCAAAAGTCACCCCACGGGTGGGCCCCAAGAGTCCAAAATACTGGTGGAACCCCCGAAACAAATCCATGGGGACCCCCAAAATCAACTCCCCTGGTGACCCCCAAAATCAACTTTCCCTGTGGGCCCCCAAAGTCACCCCAGGGGGCCCCAAAAGCACCCCCCGGGGGGGCCCCAAGAGTCACCCCACCCGGTGGGCCCCCCAAAAGTCAATCCACGGTGGGGCCCCCGAACAACTCCACTGGGGGGCCCCAAAAAAACCCCCCGGTTTGGGCCCCCAAGAGTCAACTCCACGGTTGGGCCCCAAGTTAACCTCCACCGTGGGCCCCCAAAAATCCCTCCACCCCGGGGGGCCCCAAAACCACTCCACCGGGGGGGGCCCCCCAAAAGGGACCTCCACCGGGGGGGCCCCAGGAATCACCTCCACGGGGGGCCCCAGGAATACCCCCCCACGGGGTGGGGCCCCCGGAACACCCTGCACTGGTGGGCCCAAGAATCAATGCACTGGGGGCCCCCAAAAATAACTGCACTGGGGGCCCCAAGGCAACTCAGTGGTGGACCCTAAGAAAAAAACTTCAACTGGGGGGCCCCAAGAGTCGCCTCCCGGTGGGCCCCCCCAAAAGTCGCCCCATGGTGGGGCCCCAAGAGTCGCCTCCCCTGGTGGGCCCCCCAAAATCACCTCCACTGGTGGGGCCCCAACGTCACCTCCCAAAAAAGTCATTTCCACTGGTGGGCCCCCCAAAAATCATTCCCCGGGGGGGCCCCAAGAATTAACTGCAGGGTGGGCCCCAAAATCCCTCCACGGGGGGCCCCCCAAAAGCACCTCCACGGGGGGGGCCCCCAAGATGCCTCCACGGGGGGGGCCCCAAGAGTTCCCCCCACGGGGGGGGGGCCCCAAGAATAATGCAATGCTGGGTCCCCCAAGAGTCAACTACTGGTGGACCCAAGAACAACTTCACTGGGGGCCCCCAAATCACCCCCACGGGGGGGCCCCCAAGAATCAACTGTGGGGCCCTAAGAATAACTTCCTGGGGGGCCCCAAGAGTCACCTCAGGGTGGGCCCCCCGAATCAATGCATGGTGGGCCCCGAGTCACCTCCACTGTGGGCCCTAAGAATCAATCCTCTGGGGGCCCCCAAAAATCAACTCTACGCTCGGCTTCAAAAAAACAACACCGACCAGGAAAAAAAAAATTAAAAAAGGCAAAAATTTCAGATTTTTTTTGTATTTTGCATCCCCAAAAAATTGAATAAAAGTATTAAGGCTTCCTTTTTTTCCCTCTGGGGGAAAATTACTTTCCCCAAAATAAATAAAAAAACTACTTTCAACCACAAAAAAAAAAAAGCCCACGCTGGCCCAAAATGGAAAAAAAATTAAGGTTGTTGGCCAGAAAAATGGCCATTCAGCAAAAAAGAAAAAAAAAGAATTTTTTTTTTTTTTTTTTTAAAGTACTGAAAAAATAATAAAACCTCTGCAAATTTGGTATCGCCAGAATCATATTAAAACCCAGAAAACAGGAAATATTATGCCAAAGAGTGAAACCCCCGATTTGAAAACCCTCATAAAAATGGCAAAAAACGTTTTTTTTTTAATTACCCCAAAAGAATTCTTTTTGGGGCCCCCGAGTATGTTAGGGGCAATGGCACCTTTAAAAGACATCATTCCACAAAAAAAAAAGCCCTTTAAAAGGGCTTGTAGTGGCAAAAGTTAGGCTCTTGGGAAAAAGAGGGGGGAAAAAAATTAAAAATCTGAAAATTTCTTGCGACCTCAAAAGGGGGGAGTATATTTTTAAAAATAAAATGCAAAATACATTTGGCATCCCAAATTGACTTCCCAAACAACCAAAAAATCCCAAAAAAATAAAAAATTCCACTCCACAGAGATAAAATTTTTTTAGATTAAAATTTTCCCAAAAAATTTTTTCTGGAAAAGTCAAAATAAAAAAAAATGTGTTATGGTTCTGCATGTACAGAGTTCACAGCAGGTAAACTGGTCACACCCATGTGCTGCCACAACAAAGGTTCCTTAATAAGATTTTAAAACCATCATAGTCATTTGCTACTATTTATATATATATATATATATATATATTATATATATATATATATATATATATATATATATATATATATATCTGTTAAATCAATGCTGACTGTGAATAAATTTCTCCTGCTCTCGTGCAAATAGAACAGACAACAGGTAGAAATAATAGGCAATTAGCAAGACAACCCCTATAAAGGAGTGGTTCCGCAGCTGGTGACCACAGACCATTTCTCTATTCTCACCCTTTTTGGCTGTTGTTTTGGTCACTTTTACGTTGTGTCATTGCTCTCACACCTAGAGGTAGCATGAGGCGGTGTCTACAAACACACACACACACATATATATATATACACACACACACACACACACACACACACTATATACCATATGAAGCAGCACATCCCAAAAAATATAAATTGCCATGAACTTTATTCACCCATGTCCATGCCGCTACATTTCAGCTCCTCAATGGAGTCTTTTTCAAGCCTCAACTCGACAAACATCCATCAATGTCTAAACTGCTGGCACCAAAAGTGAGTACCCAATTGTGCCCAATTTGCCATTTTCCCTCCATGTAATGTGGCTTGTTAGGGCATGTCTTCACGGCACGGGTTTTCGGCCGGTTTTTCAGCCGGTTTGCGGTTTTTCAGACTGCCAGAAAAAACGGCCGAAAATTAGCACAATTGTGATCTATGGAAAACCCATGCAGCAGTCCCCACTAAACATCGAGCAAGCACCATCTTCCGTCCGGTTTTCGGACGGAATACGTGCTTCTCAATGGGAGGGGGAAGGGCTCTTCTCCGCTCATCGTGGAGAAAAGCTGTCTTCCCCTGCGGCCGTGGGGACGGTCGCAAAACAGGACAAATACCGGCCGGTTTGCCGGCCGGTATTTGTCCTATGCCGTGTAAACGCACCCTTAGGCCATGTTCACACGGCTTAAAATGGGCCGTATTTCGGTCCGTAATTACGCGCCGGAGTGCGCCTATTACAGGCCGAAAACGGCCCATTCATTACGGTAATTCACAGTTCTCATAGAGAACTATGGATTACGTCACCCCTCCCCGCCCGGCGAAGCCGCCGGGCGGGGAGATAATTAACATGTGAATTACTAGCCGCAAATACGCGCCGCTAGCAATTCAAGTCTATGGGCCGGCGAAGTGCCGGCCCCCTGCACAAAAAGACCATACAGCGGTTTATGGGTATGTTCACATGGTGGTTTTTTTTGGGCCATATTCTAGTGCTTTTAAAGTGCTGGAATACATTCCAAAATCAGCCTCAGACAATGTTCAATTCTTCTGTCATTGAATAAAATGTAAAATACGCTTCGTTGATCAACCAAAGCATATTTCACAAACGTAATTGCGAAATGTTTTTTCGGGCGTGAAAATAAGTGAAGTAAAATCACCACAAGAAACAAAAGGCTTCAAAATATGTCTTTAATCAGACATTTTTGTAGCAGATTTGGAGGCAGATTTTGAAGAGTAAATTTACTCTTCAAAAAACACTGTGTGAACATACAACAACATTAGAGGTTAGGCTCAGAATAGGCCTGGCAAAAGAAGTTGGGTGCTTGTGCTCATTGTTATAGCCAGAGATGAGTGCTGCCAGCATTACTGCTGAGGTTACAGGAGGATGAGAGGAGGTATCAGCCTGTCAGTACTCCGACCATTCACCGCACACTGCTTCAAATTTGTCTGCATGGTGTGTCTTGCATGGTGGTGGGAGTGTTATGGTTTGGGGCTGCATGAGTGCTGCCAGCTGGGTGGAGCTACAGTTCATTGAGGGAACCATGAATGCCAATTATATACTGTGACATTCTGAAGCAGAGCATGATCTCCTCCCTTCTGGACCACAGGACAGTACTCCAACATAATAACGACCACAAACACACCTGCAAGACCACCACTGTCTTGCTAAAGAAAATGAAGGTAAAGCATAGGTGCCAACTTTTGAAAGTGCAATAGCAGGAGATTGCACGGACACGCCCATCTTGTTGGTGTCACGCCCCTTCAAAAAAGCCATACCCACTCCACCTAACTGCATAACGGCTTTGGAAGAAAGCCAGGTAGATGCCCCCTCTAGCCAGGTAGTGCCCTTATAACCAGGTAGTACCCCTTAAAGGCAGGTAGATGCCCCTTGTAGCCAAGTAGATGCCCCCTTGTAGCCAAGTAGATGCCCTCTTTGTTGTCAGGTAGATGCCCCCTTTGTTGTCAGGTAGAAGCCCCCTTTGTTGTCAGGTAGAAGCCCCCTTTGTTGTCAGGTAGGTGCCCCCTTTGTAGTCAGGTAGGTGCCCCCTTTGTTGTCAAGTAGGTGCCCCCTTTGTGGTCATGTAGTTGCCCCCTTTGTTGTCAGGTAGTTGTCCCCTTTGTTGTCAGGTAGTTGCCCCATTTGTAGCCAGGTAGAGCCCCCTAATAGCCAGGTAGAGACCCCCTATAGCTAATAAAAATAAAATAATAAAAGCCACTCACCTCACCAGGCTCCCTGCAGCACGGCCACCTCCGGACATCTCCCGGCCACACTCACTCCCCCTGCGATGCTGATCTGTATGTACAGCGCACACCGGTGCTGTACATACAGGGGGAGAAGGGAGGAGGGGAAGGATCCCTCCTGCCTTCTCCCTGTACAGCAGCTGCACGGAGCGTGCAGCTGCTGACTGACTGTGCGGTCACACAAGTCAGTGAGACTCGCCGGGCGGGTGAGCGGCCGCTGCGACCGCTTCACCCGCCTGTAGGAATGGCCCAACGGCACCAGAGTAGCGTACTAGCGCTACTCTGGCACCGCGGTCATTTAAAGAACCCCCGCTGCCTGCTGGCGGCGGGAGGTTCGCCAACTCTGCCGGGATGGCGGGGGGTGACCCCCATTAGCGGGGCCCCCCGCCAAAAGCGGGAGAGTTGCCATGTATGACATAAATAAATGGGAATTGAAAAGATTGATACAAAATTATAGCCTCGGTATTCATAACCAAGAAAACATTACACAGATTTATTAACATGAAAAGACATGATGGGCCTTATGTATGAAAACTGTCTAGCAGTAAGACTGTCTTTGGTGCCCATAGCGACCAATCAGAGCTCATAGCAACCAATCAGAGCTCAGCTTTCATTTCATACAGGGCTCTGGAAAAATATAAACTGCACTCTGATTGGTCGCTATGGGCAACAAGGACATTCTTACTGTTAGACAATTTTCATACATAAAGCCCTATCTATTCAAGTAGTATCTATACACTACAACTGCTCAGATGCGTGTGGCCATTTACTCATATTTGCCAACCATCTCATTGCTGTTCTGGGAGATTACTAGCCCCACACCCAGAGAACACCTACACCCTGCCCACAAATGCCTGGGAATGCCCTTGTTCCACCCTGTAATGCCCATTCTGCATAAGCCCCATCCCTGCTGTATCGTATATTGTGGGAGAACTTGCAAGAGGGCATTTACCACTGATGTTACTTCATAGTTGCCAACTTTTGAAAATGAAACAGCAGGAGATTTTAGTGGGCGGCCCGCTACGCGCGCCACGGCAAAAATTTGCATGGACACGCCCATCTTGTCGGTATGTCACGCCCTTCAAAAGCCACACCCACTCCACCTAACTGCATAACGGCTTTGGAAGAAAGCCGGGTAGATGCCCTTATAGCCAGGTAGTAGCCCCCCATAACCAGGTAGTGCCCCTTACAGGCCGGTAGATGCCCCCTTGTAGCCACGTAGATGCCCCCTCTGTAGCCAGGTAGAGCCAAATTTGTAGCCAGGTAGATGCCCCGCTTTGTTAGCCAGGTGGGTGCCCCCCTTTGTTAGCCAGGTAGGTGCCCCCCTTTGTTAGCCAGGTAGGTACCCCCCTTTGTTAGCCAGGTAGTGCCCCCATTGGTTGCCAGGTAGTGCCCCCATTGTTTGCCAGGTAGTGCCCCCATTGTTGCCAGGTAGTGCCCCCATTGTTGCCAGGTGATGCCCCCATTGTTGCCAGGTAGTTGCCCTCTCTGTTAGCCAGGTAGAGCCCCCTAAAGCTAATAAAAATAAAATAATAAAATCCATCACCTTACCGGCTCCTGCAGCGCGGCCAGCTCCTGCCCGACTCCTCACCCGGCGCAGGAAGTGAGAGCACCCGCGTCACTTCCCCTGGCCCGCTGATCTGTTTTGTACCGCGCGCACAAGACGCCAGACATACAGGGGAGGAGGGAGCGATCCCTCCTGCCTCCTCCCCGCACAGTGAGACCGCGGGCGGGTGAGCGGACGCGGCGGCCGCTTCACCCGCCTGTAGGAGCGGCCCGGCGGCGCAAGAGTAGCGCGCCAGCGCTACTCTTGCGCCGCGGTAATTTAAAGGACCCCCGCCCCCTTTCAGGCGGCGGGAGGAATTGCCAAACTCCCCTGGGAAGGGCGGGGGGGACCAAATTTAGCGGGACTCCCCCGCCAAAAACGGGGGGGTCTAAATCCTAAATCCTATTGAGCATCTGTGGGGCTTCCTCAAACAGAAGGTGGAGGAGCGCAAGGTCTCTAACACCCACCAGCTCCGTGATGTTCTCATGGAAGAGAGGAAGAGGATTCCAATGGTTGCAGCCTCTGAAATATATATAGATAGAGAGGAGAGAGAGGAGAGAGAGAGAACGAGAGAGAACGAGAGAACGAGAGAGAACGAGAGAGAACTGTGTAGATAGATATATGCCCAAATAGTTTTGGATGTTTTTTTTTTTTATAGCTTCCCCATTGACTTCAATAGCAAATTTTGTACATGTTCCAAGTTTCTTTGCAAAAATCCAACCTCAAAAAATCTGAGCAGTGTAGACTCCAGCTTGGATTTTCTATTGAGGTCTATGGGGATGGTTTTACAGTTGGATTTTGAGAATTTTCAGATCCAAAATCCACACCAAAATACTACTGTAAAACCGTGCTGTGTACTAGACATAGCCTAAAACTTACCTGTCTCTTGCTGCTGTCACCCTTGAGCTGCCGGTGATCTGTTCCTCTCAACTTCTAGGTTCTCATCCTGACACAGAGGAGAGGTTCGGTTGTGGCCCCAGAGAAACATAATTTTTATGTCTACTGGACATCTCATACTTTGATGGCATATCACTGCTGTAATAGGTGAGGGCCTCATCCCTGGGAACGCCCCTCCAAAAGCCTCCGCATAGAACCGAAAGTCGGTCACGCTTGCGCAGGACTCTCCATTCTGTTCTATGAGAGTTCTGAGTAAAGCCGAACATTCCGTTCTCTTGTGCCCGCCTAGCGATAAACCATCAGGGTGTGAGGTGGGAACACCCTTTTAAGCAATTGCACGTGATTTTAAGCTGTATTTTTCGGAATTGCTGGGTCGTAGAAGGTTAATTTAGAGAATTTCAGGTTTACTTTGTTTAACAAAGAGACTTAGAGAAATCTTCTGTTCCCTGCCAAGACTTCCAGCTGTGTGTGCCCGGTGCCAGCTGCGAATGGCCTGTAACCCTCACAGACCAGTGTAAACATGCCAGAAACGTAAGAGACCCGCCTGGACATATGACATTTAATATCCGTTCCTCTCCCTCCAGAAATCTACAGTGTTTCCCTCAAATTACTTTATTAAGTTTGTCCTGAGTGAATTTAAGGGAAAAAATACAAAAAGCATTTCGTAAGAACCATCCACCAATTTGTGACAGTCTTCAATTTTGTGGCACAATGGGCCTCATTTATCAAAACTGTCTAAAAGTAAGACTCTCTCTGTTGCCCATAGCAGCCAAACAGAACTTATAGCAACCAATCAGAGCCCATAGTTACCAATCAGAATTCATAGCAATCAATCAGAGTTTGTAGCAACCCAACAAAACTCATAGCAACTGAGTTCACAGCAACCAATCCGAGATCAGCTTTCATTTCCTAAACATCTGCACCTATGGGGGAGTTTGTGAAGAGGTGGGCATAAGTAAGCAGGTGCTGGAGAAGTGTGGCAGAGCCTGTGTACACTGGTGTCTACCACTATATGGAGGTAATATACAGTCTGCAGAGCCCCTGTGTACGCTGGTATCTACCACTAAATGGTCACTGTATGGACGTATTATACAGTCTGTAGAGCCTGTGCACACTGGTGTCTACCACTATATGGTCTCTGTATGGTGATAATATACAGTCTGCAGAGCCTGTGTACACTGGCACCTACCACTATATGGTCACTGTATGGTGGAAATACACAGTCTGCAGAGCCTGTGTACACTTGCACCTACCCTATAAATGGTCACTGTATGGTGGGAAAAACACAGTCTGCAGAGCCGTGACACTGGCACTACCACTATTGGTCACTGTAATGGTGGTAATACACAGTCTGCGAGCCCGTGTACACTGGTGTCTACCACTATATGGTCACTGTATGGTGCTAATATACGTCTGCAGAGCCCGTGTACACTGGCACCTACCACTATATGGTCACTGTATGGTTTGGGAATACACAGTCGCAGAGCCTGTGTACACTGGCAACCTACCACTATTGGTCACTGTATGGGGGTAATAACAGTCTGCAGAGCCTGTGTAAAACTGGTGTCTACCACTTGATCACTGTATGGAAGTATAACAGTCGCAGAGCCTGTGTACAGTGGTATCTCCCACTATATGGTCACTGTATGGAGGTAATATACAGTCTACAGAGCCCGTGTACACGGGTTTTTCTACCACTATATGGTCACTGAAATGGGGGGTAATATACGTCTGCAGAGCCTTTTGTACAGTGGTAATTACCACTATATGGTCAGTGTATGGAGGTAATATACATTCTGGGGCCCTGTGAACACTGGTGTCTACCCACATGGTCACTGTATGGGGGTAATATACAGTCTGCAGAGCCTGTGTACATGGTGTCAACCACTATATGGTCTACAAAATGTAATAAGGCTGTGCACATCCAAAATATACTCTGAAAAACGCAAGCATAGGTGCACACGAAAAGGAAAATAGCATACATCTAACACAAATATCAGTGGCACACTAAAACTAAGAAAACCTAAAGGGTATATAGGAATATTGGAAATGCATTACTGCTAAGGAAAATTTATAACAACCTGGACTTTAGTTTACAGTATTTGATCAAAGATTGTTTTTAAGCTCACCTCCCAAACGTCAAGGGGATCCCAGAGCAGGTGAGCCCCTTTACACTAAAACATGTTACCTCACTAGGTGTCAATCCAGACTGCAACTTCAGGAATGGTAGGAACTAGCAATTGGATTATCCTGCACGGGTTTAAAAGAGGCAGCTGAGTGCAGCAAGCCAATGAGATTTGCCAATCTCAAATGGCTACAAAAGAAAAATAAGGCTGTGGCACATCTAAAATATACTCTGAAAAACGCAAGCTGGTGCACACGAAAAAGGCAATAGCATACATCTAACACAAATATCAGTGGCACACTAAAGACTAAATAAAACCTCAAGGTATATAGGAATATTGGAAATGCATTACTGCTAAGGAAAATATGAACAACCTGGGACTTGTGTTAGATGTACCACTATATGGTCACTGTATGGAGGTAATATACAGTCTGTAGAGCCTGTGTACACTGGTGTCTACCATTATATGGTCACTGCATGGAGGTAATATACAGTCTGTAGAGCCTGTGTACACTGGTGTCTACTATGGTCACTGTATGGAGGTCAGATACAGTCTGCAGAGCCTGTGTACACTGGTGTCTAACACTATATGGCCACTGTATGGTGGTAATGTACAGTCTTCAGAGCCTGTGTACAACTGGTTACTACCACTATATGGTCACTGTATGGTGGTAATATACATTTGTGTAAGCCTTTTGGAAACTGGTACCTAGTTGCAGGGCCAGGATGATGGGTAGGCAAAGATAGGCGCTGTCTAGGTCGCCACTTCATCCCAGGCAGAAAAAGGGGAGCAATGAGGCATGGAGTAGGCTGAATTTTCCATTTGGGGGTGCTTTGTGCCTTATTTTCCTTGGGCTACAACTACATGGTCACTGTATGGTGGGATTATTGGTAGTATTCTAATGGTTTAAGTTCAGGCACAGTTCAGTGGTGTCTCTCAGCTCTCCTGGATGCTGAATAGGCTTTGAGCTGGGTGATGCCAAACACCTCAATTATTTTTCTTCTAGAGCCATTACACAGTTGAGTGTAGTGGGTGTGGTTTTTGTGAAGGGTGTGGCTCGATATGAAGGGGGCGTGGTTTGTGCAATTCTGAAGTGCTGCGTGCGCCACAACTCAGGATCTCCCTGAAGGCCACTTTCAAAAGTTGGCAAGTATGAGTTAAAGGAGGCAGAGTATGGCCGTCCTGGGTAACAGGAAGATCGATGGTCTGGGCAGGCAACAGGTGAAAAGAATGGGGAGAATCCGAGTCAGGCCACAATTTTTATGACATAATCTGATCAAATTTACCTTTGTAGATGACTGAGAATAAGGAATGAGTGAAACTGGTGTGTCCCTTGAAAGGGAATCTATCAACAATATATTGTGTTTACTAATTAAATGCAGACCTTGATCCATGCTCTTTTCTTCTTTGCTGTTTTTATTTTCTGATTGTAGATGTTTTCATTTCTATTTTCTATATGTATTTATGGGGGCGGCCATTTTGCCTGAGCTGCTTTTAACAGCATTTAGAGAGCTTCATGGCCATAGGAGCCTGTGAACAGCATCAGACCCATTGACTTCTATAGCAGAGTGTTGTGGGCATGCTCTGTGACCGGGGAAGAAGTCAGAGTGCAAGGAGAGGGGGAGCTGTGACATCTCCTATTGTGACTGGTGGATCCTGTGTTATATATACACATTGGTGTCACCTTTCAGTGTCATCCTGCCTGTGCTGATAAGGAGGAGACTAGTGAAAAGCTTCCTCTATAGAACAGGAAATGTCAGACAATTATTAGACCTAGTGGCCAAAGTGAGAATTGCAAGATTTCAGGATTTATTTTTTTAAATGTTGAAAGTGATATGAAAAATTAAAAAAACCATAACCAAAAATTCTTAAGAAATGTGTTTCACATAAAAACATGAATTAAACAATAGTTCATTTTTCATGACACTTTCCCTTTAAATATTCTATGGTCTGTGTATACAGGCACCATCAAACTTTCTAAGAGGGGGCAGGAGGACAAAACTGGGGGGGAGACCAGCATCATTGACAGCTAACAACACCTGTTGAAGAAAGAGCTGAAGATGGTGGCCACAAACCGCCACAATGAGTGTGAGAGTACCCCTTTATGACTGCACTTCCTATGCCCATGAAGATGATGTCATTTTTGAATGGGAACATCAATGACATTTCAGCTATACATCAATTATAATTTCGGGAGGCTTCCGGTATCTCTCCTCAAGCCCAAAGCCTATCCAGTCTACATGGTAAAGGAGCTTACCTCTGGAGTGTTTGATGTTAAAGGGACGTTTCCATCTCAGACATTTATCACAGATCGACAGGCTATGCCATAAATGTCTCATAGATGTGGGTTCAACCACCTATGTTGCAAACAGACCCCAAAATACTCTGTGCAGAAGGGAAAGGAGGTTTCTCATGTGGAGTACTCTCCATTCTGTCCTAGGGGAATTCTGAGTACTAGAGGGGTAACTTAAAGCTTTGGGACCCTACTGCAAAATCTATAAAAGGGCCCCAACCTACCATTTGCCATTTATAATACTGGTATATTTTTATGCAGTGGAGGGGCCTTTGGGCCCCCTAAGGGTCCAGGGCCCGGTAGCGAATGATACCTCTGCATCCCCTATAGCTACGCCCCTGCTGAGCACACACCTAGTAGTGATGCAAACAGAGCTATTCGCTATTCTTTTAAAAAAAATATCATGCCCGCGACCCCTATAGGACTCAATCCAGCCCTATGTGGCCCAGACAGACATCGGTAGTCAGGATGTCCTACCCCACATGTGGAATCTAAGTGAATTGGAAAGAGTTTTGGGTGGAGTTATCCTTTAATTGTAGATTTATATGTAAGTATTTAGTTGAGATTATATTACAATACAGTTATGATAGTAACAGACACTGGGCGCAGAGAACCTCTCATTATTTTCATGAATGGTGGTGAGTGACATACACTGTGAGCGTGGGGCACTAATTGCTATAATTATATTAACATCTCCAATTAGGTTAATGCATTGCTCACCTCACAGTACTTATACTGATCTTCTGTTATACTCCAGAGCTGCAATCACAATTCTACTGGATGTTATTGGAAGCTTGTCGACAGACACAATCCCAACAGTTTAGCTGAGCTCCAATAATGCAGGGGAGCATTTAGTTTTCTTAATTCCCAGGAGTCAAATTACCAGAAAACTTTATGCAGGCATGAAAGTTATAGAGTATGCTGGGAGATTTTAGCTTTGACGCCTGAAGAAGAATTGTTAAACCATGTATAGCTTAGAACAGGGGTGTCAAACTGTGGTCCTGCAGCTGTTGGGAAACTACAACTCCCATCATGCCCACTGTTATAGATTATATAAATGCATGATGGGAGTTGTAGTTTCCCAACAACTGGAGGGCCGCAGTTTGACACGTGTGGCTTAGAATATAGGATGTAAGAATATCAGTACAGGATAAGTAAGTTGCAACAGTGACTGCAAACCCGAGAATAGTAGTGCAGCTCCCGGGTATAAAACAGGATGAAAATCAGGGTCATTCAGGATAAGAATGTATTACAATTTTACTGCACCACAC
>JAODAL010059665.1:0-21351 GCA_025379985.1 Phyllomedusa bahiana
GGCCAACGGGTAGACGGAAAGGCTGTGCGGTCACGTCCTGGGGAGCTCCGCTGTTCTCCGTGGAACGCCGTTTTTGCGGGTGGCCTGAGGTGGTTTGCAAAAAGAAGATGGAAGGTCTTTGCTGAAAGTGGTTTTTTACTTGTCGACAGGCCTTTTTAAACTTTGGCGAAGGGGGGCGTGTTCCGACAGCTCGGAGGTAGGGTGGGATGGACAGCTACTCCCTATGGGGGTCCTTGGGTGGGTTTTTAGTAGCGCTATCTCTGCGGACGATGCCCGCGCGGGTTCCCTAAAAAAAGCTGCAAAATTCGTGAGGAAAAACCTGTGGTCTGCAGTCACAGGGTCTTTCCCCGGGGTCCCAAAGAGGTGCGCCCCAGGCCCAGGACTTTTCTGGATAACAGGCTCACAAAACCCCTTTTAGCCCTTTCAAAACTTCCCATCGCTCCGTTGGGGCCGCGTAATGGCCTTGACCCGGTCGAAAGGGTTTTTTGAATCAACCAAAAATTTTAAAAGAAAACACGGCCTCAGGGTTAACCGTAGGTTTGGGAGGTTTTTGGAGATTTTTGGTCTGTGAAGACGTTAAAAAGGGTGCAGCCCCTCACAGATTTTGCCACTTCCGGGGCCAAATTTTTTAGGCAACTTTCCGGCTCCAATTGTTACTTCTCCGAGGGAAGGTCTTTGAAAAAAACCCCGCTGTGGGGTTTGCCTTTAGGGCCTTCTGGGTCAGGCCCCCCCGGCTCCACGGAAGGGGATCCCCCTGTAGGCTGAAGGGTCTCTCTGGAGGCCCGGACCAAAATGGGTTGGGGGGAAAGCGGTTTTCGGGGGGAAATTTTTTCGGCGGGGGAGGGCCAAATTGGGTTTTGAATTTTTAGGGTGGGGCCCACGTGGGAGCCCCAATTTTAAAGAAGTGGGGAATAAACTGCCGGTTTATTTGGAAAAAATCTAAGAAGCGTTGAATCCCCCGGAGCCCGCAGGTCGTGGCCACGCTGGTCGCGGAGAGTTTGCGGGTCCTGCAGACTCGATGGGAAAACTATGTATCAAAGGAAAGGGAAGGCTGGCTGGGGGAAAGAAATTCTTCGCTTGGCATACGTCGATTCCCCGAGGGTCGCAGGCCCGGCGTATTGTCCCCCGAGGGTCTGGATGTCGGGAAAAAATCGGATGTCGCCCAATATACAAATGACGCAGGTGTAAGGAAAGTCCGAAAAAAAAAGTTTGACGAATTGTCCGGTTTGGGAATTGTGCCCGAAGGGGATACGGATACCAAAAATGGCCCCGTGTGTTTTGAAAAGGGGTTTTCCACTCTCCCCTTCGTATTGAATGAGGTTATAGGTCCGTGGGGTTATTTTGGTAAAGATTTTTCCCCGGAGGCGATTAAAATTTGTCTGATCAGGGGTAGAGGATAAGCGATTTCTTCATTTTTTGGGGTTTAACCCCCAGTCTACCCCCTTTTTCTGAACAAAGGAAAAACCAGCCCGGAGGGCGGGGGGATTTGCGTTAAAAAAACCCTTCGCAATTCCCTAAAATATGCCAATTTGGGCCGGGTTCGGGGCACAGACAGGGGTGACCAAACCTCGAGGGGGATTTCCGGGAGGAGGCGATGGGCAGTCGTTGGCCGAGGGGGTGGTTTTGCTTCTACCCTGTTTCTACGAAAATACATCTCCAAATCTGGTACCCCCGCTGGGCTTGTAAAAAAATTTGAGGATGACTGGGGAGGAGGAATGGACCCCGGGCGTGGTCCCACCAAACAGAGTTGGGGCACCCCGTTCCCAAGCAGGACTTGCCTGTCTTCCAATCAAGGCAGGGGGCGTGACGTTGCAGCCAGGGCAGCCCACGGGATCCCCAAAGACCCGCGAGGCGGGGACATGAAGGAGTTTTCTCCGTGTGTGGACCCCTACAGGAGGGTCCCGGGGGTGATAAACAAAATGGAGTCATGGAAGCTCCCTAACGGATGAAATAAAAGGCTTTTAAAGGGGGTTAAAAAGCGATAGCGTGACACGGGAGGCTGAATAAATTTCCCGGGCGGAGGGGTCCAGGAGCCAGGCCCCGGAAACGATGACCGATCCGTCGTTACCTCCCTGGGGGCATAGTCGTGGAGGGGGAAACTGAGCACCTAGGGCCCCTCTCCTACGCCCCCTGGGGTGCGGGCGTTACCCGCTGCTGGGGACGTGCGGCAAACTCCTACGGAAATGGCCCGGAAATGGCGAATAGAGAAAAAGGGTTTTTCCCATCGGCGGCAGGGACGCTTTTCCCTCCGAAAAAGGGGCCCCCGGTCCCCTGCAGGGGTTCCTCGGGGGAAAAAACTGTGTAGGAAGGGGGAGGCCTTTGGAAAACGGGGGCCAACCGAGGTAAAACGGCAGGCTGTGCCGAGTCACGCTCCTGGCGGGAGCTCCTGCTGTCTCCCAGGGGAAACGAGTCTATGCGGGTGGCCAGATGGATGAGTTTGCCACAAAGAATAGGGAAGGTTCTTGCTGCAAGTGGTCTTTTACTTGCTCGACAGGCCTTTTTTTAACGTGGCGCAGAGAGCGGCGTCGTTCCACGACAGTCGGAGGCTAGGGTGCGGAACTGGACAGCATACTCCCCTACGGAGGAGTCCCCTTGACGTAGCTTTAGTAGCGCGGTCTCCGCGGACGATGCTCGCGCAGGTTCCTCAAAAACGCTGCGGAATTAAGTGAGGAAAACCTGTAGGTCTGCAGTCACAGGGTCGTTCGGTCCCAAAGAGGTGTCGCCCAGGCCGGGGTTTTCCCGGGTAGCAGGCTCACCACGAGCGCCACTTTCGCCCTTTCAGTGGGAAAATGATCGGCCATCAGCTCCACGTGCATGGAAACACTGCGTATGAAGCCTTGCCCGAGCTTCGAGTCCCGTCAAACTTGAAAGGGAGAGGAAGACGAAGCTTCAGACCCAAAGGTTTTCCAGCGGGGACGCAGGAGGGAGGAACCACTGGCGAGAGGCAGGTTGCTGCTGCCTGGAAGGCCAGGAATTGGCCCCATTCCTGGTGGGAAGGGTGACCAAAAATGCTGTGCTTGTTGCGTGATCTGTCGCTGTTTGGGGGACAATGCTCGTGAGTCCGCAAGACTGGCAGGGGCCCCCTTGGCGGGATCATGGCTGGATCTAATGTAACGGGGGGTAGTGGATCGCTGGACTACGCAAGCGATAATAGTTAAGCCAGCCAGGGAACGGAATTAAGTAGCCCCGGTTTTCACCAGAGCCCGCGCAAAGCGGGATGGACTTGCTGCAGCGTGAGGCTACAGGTCGTTCCCCTGAAAGACTTGCTTGCGATGGCGGCCCAGGTTGGCAGGGGTACAGAGTCGGTGTGGTCTTGAGAATTATAGTGTCGTGGGCAGGCAGTAAAGGGCAGGGCAGGGAGGGAATGGTTCGTGGTCGAAGGGGGAAGGTCAGGGCAGCGCAGAGGTTCGAGTCGAGAACGTTAGCAAGAGGTCTGGTACACGGGGTCGGGGGAGAAATAATAGGAAACGCTTTTACTAAGGCACCCAGCAACATAGATCCAGCAAGGAGTGATTGTGGGGCGTGACCTTAAATAGGGGAAGCGCCGGAATTAGCAATTACCGGGGCGCTGGCCCTTTAATCCCCGAGACCCCGACGCGCGCTTAGGAAACGGGCACGCGCGCCTCGGCCGGCAGAGGCGCGGACGGCCAGGGGAGGTCGGTGAGTCCCCGGCCGGATACGGACCCCCCGGGTCGTTCGTGGCCAGCGGCCGGGGACCGACCCGGTGGGCGCCCGGGGGGGCGGCCAGGTGCGCCGCGACCCGTGGCGCGGGCGGGGCAGGTCGCGCAACTGATCTTAGTCTCACACAAACCAAATTTAAAAAATGGAAAAGTTGGGTCACTTTTTGTGCAGTGATATTATGTTGTGCTATGTGTCATCTTTCAAGTTAATCTTTACTATATCTGTTTGTCTACATAAATATTAACATTATTTAGTTGTTACAATTGAAAAATAAGTATTTGGGTACATGGGAATTTACGAGTTTCCCCCCTACAAAGATGGAGGGTCTGTTTAAATTTCTTATCGTAGGATATTTTACGTGAGAGATGGATCTAAAAAAATCCAAAAATCAAATTGTATTATTTTTAAATAAATAATATGATTTTTTCTTGAAATAAGTAATAGAGAAACAGAACTTAATATGGTACATAAAATTTTGTTTGCAATTTAAGAGGTCAGACGTTTCCTGTAGTTCTTGACCAAGTGTATGTATGCTCCTCTATGCAGAGTTTCTCTAGAACTTTCAGGTTTCGGGGCTGTCACTCGACTACATTACGTTTCAGCTCCTCCCACATATTTTTTGTTGCTAGGGGGGACTGAATATGCTTCTTAGAGTCACCTTTGGTACCTGGTGTGTGTTTAACATCATTGTCTTTACAGAGGGAAGGCTGTTGTAGGCCAAAATCTCAAAATGACTCGCCCCATCCATCCTCCCTACAATACAGCACAGTTGTCCTGTCCAATTTGCAGAAAAGCACGCCAAAAGCATGATGTTTCCACCCCATGCTTCACGGTTGGGATGGTGTTCTTGGGCTTATACTCATCTTCTCTTTCCCAAACACGGCGAGTGGAGTTGATACTAAAAAGTTCTATTGTGGTCGCATCTAACCACATGATCTTCTCCCATGCCTTCTCTGGATCATCGAGATGGTCAAATGGCAAGCTTCAAATGGGCCTGGACATGTGCTGGCATTAGCATGGGGACCTTGTGTGCCCTGCAGGAGTTTAATCCTTTACAACGTAGTGTGTTACTAATGGTAATCTTTGAGACTGTGGTCCCAGCTCTGTTCAGGGCACTGATCAGGTCTTCCTGTGTAGTTTTGGGCCGATTCCTGAACTTTCTCAGAATAATCCTTACAACTTGAGGTGATTCTTGTGCTTCTTGTGCTTCTTTTATTTTCTAATAATTGTACTAACAGTTGTTGCCTTCCCACCAAACTGCTTGCCTGTTGTCCAGTAGCCAATCACAGCCTTGTGCAGGTCTATAATTGTGTCCCTGGTGTTTTTAAACAGCTCTTTGGTCTTGACCATGGTGGAGAGGTTGGATTGTGATTGACTGAGTGTGTGGACAGGTGTCTTTTATGCAGGCAATGAGTTCAAACAGGTACAATTATTACAGGTAACGAGTGTTGAGTAGGAGGACCGCTTAAAGAAAAACTAACAGGTCTGTGTGAGCTAGTTGGTAGGTGATCAAATACTTATTTATTTAAAAATCATACAATGTGATTTCCTGGATTTTTTGTGGGATTTTGATTCTCATGTGTATGAAATACTTATTTTCCCCAGTGTATCTAAGTCCTCACCTGTTGTTACTGTGACCAGCTCCTGAGGCGGCTACTCCACAGATTCACAACTCTATTGGTAAAGAATAGTGATGAGCGAACGGTTAAAAATCTGAGTTCGAGTTGAGTCTCGAATTTTGATATGTTCGGTTTGAAGTTCAAGTCGAATTCTGAAACCCATTAACCCCTTAAGCCGAACGCCTGAAAAGTAGTTAATGACCAGAACATTTTTTTAGTTTTGGCCTCCTTGCGTTTAAACAGTTGTAACTTTTTTCTTTTTTCAATGACGCAGATGGATGAGGCCTCGTTTTATTCGAGACAAGTTGTACTTTATAAGGGAATAGTTTAAGTACACTTATAAATAATTGCAGTATTTTTTTTACATTTTTTACAATTTTTTTTTTGGTTTTTTAATTTTTTTTTTACACCATTCACATTTCACACTTAATAACTTGTTAGATTAATTCTACAGGTTATTACGGTCATGTGGATACCAACTATGTGTAGGTTTTTTTGTGCGTGTAATTTATGTACAATTATTTTTTATTAAATATTTATTTTTATTTTATTATTTATTTTTTTATTCTTTTTTTTTACACTTTTTATGTTTTTTTTGTACTTTTTTTTTGACTCCCATGAAGGGAGAACTGTTTAACATTTTTTTTTTTTTTTTTTTTACACTTAGTAATGTATTATCATATTCATATATGCTAACACATTCTAATCTGTGTTAGTTTGACACAGGCAGTGATTAGGACAGCACACAGTGCGTCCTAATCACTGGCTTGTTACACAGACAACTCTGTGGCCACGCTAGGTCCCCAGAGCTGACTTTGCAGCTGGTCACTGAGCTCTGTCGGGTGACCGGGCATTCCGATCACCCGACAGAGCAGGGGATCCCTTTGATTGCGCTGCAGTAATGCACCGCCGTAATCAAAGGGTTAAAGCATCGGGTTGCAGAGGTTTCCTCCGCTGCCCGATGCCTGCAGGACATGCTCTGGGATCGGGTCTGTGTAGTACAGCCCCGATCCCAGCGCAATTGCGGCGCCGGGCGCCGCAAACTCCGATGTCTGCAGCAACGTCAAAAGATGTCGCTGCAGACGAACGACCTGAAATGTCCGATGTCAAAAGACGGTGGGCGGTCGTTAAGGAGTTAAAGTCAATGGGAGATGATGTTCAGGTTAATTTTTATACTAACACAGGTGAGGAGAAGCTTCGATTACCTTCCATAAGAGAAAAATGGATGCATGGAACAACTTAGTGAAGACAATTTGGCTCTTATAGTCACAGAAAAAAATTCACTCCTTTCAATTAACTGAAAAGATGAGAAATGCATAGCTATATAAGGTACAGTGGTAGCAGCTGCTACGGGGTCCCTTTGACACATAAGAAAATGCCGGTATTGGAAATGACACATGGTAACTGGCAGGAGCTCCCTATCACTTTCTTCACCATGGCCCAAGAATTTCAAGTTACGCCTCTGAAGGCTGGACTAGATTATACGGAAGTACTATAGGTGTCAGCGAGAACATGCCAACGGGGAACAGCAAGGTTCCGGTTCTACTACTTTAGATGGCAGTACCATTAATGGCAGCGAGTACATGGCACTGTGGAACAACGAGGTTCCGGTTCCACTACATTAAGAAGCAGTATCATTAGTGGCAGCAGGAACATGGCAATGTGGAACAGCGAGGTTCCTGTTCGCTAAAAGCCTTTATGTTGGCATTGCCTGGCTGTTGGCCTTGGAAATGTTGCCTTTCCGCGCGGTGAACACAGATGGATTCTGCCATGTCTTGGCCCTGGCATGCCTGCAATATCAGATGCTGAGCAGGCATTTCTTTGACAGAAAAGCTGTCACTGCCTGGCCCGCCACCTTGCAGAAAAGATCTGCAGCGTGTTGGCTGCATCTGTGTCCACCAAAGTCCATCTCACTACAGACACATGGACTAGAAAGCACGTTAAGGGTGTTACATCTCGCTGACTGCTCACTGGGTGAGTTTGGTGAATGACAGTGCCTCTGGAGATGGGTGTCGGCTGACAGTCTTCAACACTGCTGGAATGGAGCAGAGTCCAGATCCCCAACCTCGAGGGGTAGCATTATGTGCCAAGAGAAACCAGGCCTTTCTCAAATTATTTTTGTTCTAGAGACCGTCAATACACAGGTCACTAGCTGTGGACAGCTCTGCATACTGAGAACGACCAGTGGCTGGGTGCTAAGAAACTGGTGCCAGGCAAGGTGGTGTACAACAACAGGAGCAATGTTCTTGCTGCCCTTAGAATCAGTAGACTTACACACATCCCTTGCCTGGCACATGTCATGAACCAGGTTGTGCAGAAATATTTCAAGCGCTACCCAGGTCTTGACAATCTGCTGAGGAAGGCTTGAGGTCTTAGCTCAAACTTTCGGAGTTCGCACCCTGCTTTGGCTCTACTGGCTGCTTTGCAGCGTCATCTTGGCCTCCCCATCCACCGTCTGATATATGATGTGGGTACACGCTGAATTCCACCCTCCACATGCTCCAGTGATTGTGGCAGCAGCATAATGCCATTATGCATAATGAAATGTCGCATGGCCTGACTACCAGTGGTGCGGACCTCAGGGTCTTGACCTATAGAGAGTGGAGACAGGTGAAGGATCTCTGCACCATCCTTGGCAATTTTGAAGAGGCCACCAAAATGGTCAGTCAGGACGATGGCATTGTCAATATGACTGTTGTGGTGATATTTTTACTGAAACACTTGTTAGGCACTCTGCGGCAGCAGGTACCACCAGTGATGGCGGAGGTGGACACAGAGCCTTACTCGCCAGAAGATGTAGATGGCCTGACCGTATTGCAATTGTATAGGTCTTCTTTAGGTGGTGTTTTGAGGTCAAGGGCGGGTGCTGGATGGCAGTTCAGCTCAAAGAGTAGAGCACATGTAGCTAGCCAGGGCTTTGGTGATGGTCAGGATGCGAAAGTGGAGGAGGATGAGGAGGCAGGGGTGGACAGCACGAGTAATGATTACCCTTCAATGGTAAGAGATTGGCACAGATTACAGGAGGAGGAGGAAGAGGTGTAAGATCCCGTTAGTGCCCCTAGGCTTGGTAGATCACGACAGCATCTCACACATGAGTGTTTGGGTGTTACATTGCCTGCAATATGATCTACGTATCAAGGCAATAAACATGAACAGTGAGATAAAGAGGTGGAGGAACCTATCTGGTTTGAACTAGTTCTCTTGGGTGTGGCCTATTAACCGCTTGCAGACGCGAAGGAGTGAGCTAGTTCTTTGTAAGGACTCTACCTGCCGGAGGAGGGAAGGGATTTCAGTGCTGACACCCAGCGTTGCTGGAGACTACACATGGGTTTTTAATTTTTTTTGTCCAGTAGCACTGCAAGCACAAAACAATTGCCATGCCTTAAAGAATGGTCAATGCTGCTGATGCTGGTGATGCCAAGGATAAGCCCAAGAGAAGATTGGCACGGTTGTCAGCTAAACCAGCTCCACCAGAAGCCGAACCAGAGTCAAAAAAGGAAAAGACAGCAGTATAGGAACAGTCTGAGGACAAAAAAGTTCCAGAAAAGGGAAAGAAAGGACCAAAGGGTAAACAGACTGAAGAAGCTAACAAAGATAAAAGATCTGCCATCCGAGGCCTCAGCATTCGATGGAGGAGACAAGGAATCCAAATCTGAATAACTTACATCTGTTCAAGTCTTTTATAAGTGGTTCCTGTACCTCCCTTGTACTAGTCAGAGGAATATTTTTATCAACTATTTTGTAAATGCTATGTCCATTATATGCAGTTGTCAGTTGTCTAGGAATTGCGATAAGTTGGTAGCGGTACGTGAGCGAGAAAAGAAGGGCGCAAGCCCGTCTTTTTTTCTGACAAGACGGTTAAATGCGTAAAATAATTTTTTTTTTCTTTCTTTGTGACCTAATAACTTCTGCTATCTAACTAGCAGATTCCCTGACATGGCATGGGGATGGCAAAGCCCAGTGTTCCTATACTGACTGACATGGATGACATTTTTCTTTGTCTTAACATTTTAACTGTTCTCTGTATCCATATTGTCTGGTGTAAAAATTTGTAAACCTAGTAAAAAAGAATCTCCTGGTGTTAGATTTCCCTCTTAACAAATAAAAAAAAAAAATATAACAGTGATTACTTGGTGGCCACCCTCCTTGATCCACGTTGCAAGACAAAAGTGAACACTTTCCTTCCACCCACATAAAATTACAGTAGAATGCAGGAATTTGAGGCAGTGCTCAATGACCGACTCGAGACATCTTTTGCATCTTCACATTCTAATGTCACGGTGGAACAACGTCAGCAACACGGAAGCATTAGAATTGCATATAGCCGCAGCAGGCAGTGTGGCTGAATGATATTGAGTGACATTTTTCACTCGTTTTTTACCTCCTCACCAACAACTGCAAGGCAGGGCAGCATTCAGACAAACAGAGAGCGCCTTAAGACTATGGTCCTGACCATGACTACCTATGGCTCAACACCAATGTTTTTGGACGTAGTCTGGACCCATTCAACTTCTGGTTGTCCAAACTGGATGAATGGCCTGGGCTTGCTCGACATGTCATAGAAGTTTTATCCTACCCAGCAGCTAGCTTTGTCTCAAAAAGCACATTCTGCAAAGCTGGCGTTGTGATAATTGACAAACATATCTGTCTTTCCCCTGACAATGTGGATCGTTTGACATTTAAAAAAATTAATAAGGAATGGATCTCTGGCTATTTTGTTGCCCCGGTTGCCGATGTCACTTACCAGTATACTGTAACACGTCTTCTTGACAATGTGAAATACCCATTTAAACTATACTACATCTCATGTCTGTAGTTCCTGTGCCCACTGCTTCTACAAATTGATTTATACTGCTGCCACCAACTATATTTACAAGTTTTACGGCTGAATTTATTTTGAAATCTATACTTGTATGACCTTGAAGTGCACTGCACCTCTTACTCCTCCTCTTTGTAACCCTCCAAATCTTTATTTTTTAAATGCCTCCACCTGTACTACCACCAAATGTACTAAGTCCTGTTATCCTGACATCCTGTTATCCAGTGAGAGCCCCAAAACATCACTGCTCTAGAGGCGATCTGCATGGAGGAATGGGCCAACATACCAGCAACAGTATGTGCGAAACTCGTAATTACTTACAGAAAACATTTGAACTTTGCCGTTGCCAACAAAGGTTATATAACAAAGTATTGAGATGAACTTTTCTTATTTACCAAATACTTATTTTCCACCATAATTGGCAAATAAATTATTTCCAAATCAGACAATGAGATTTTTCCTGGGTTTGTTTTCTCATTTTGTTTCTCATAGTTGAGGTCTACCTATGATGTTAATTAAAGGCCTCTCTCATCTTTTTAAGTGGGAGAACTTGCACAAATGGTGGCTGATTAAATACTTTTTTTCCCCACTGTATATGTGGAACACAATAATGCACTGGTATATTTCAGCATTATTGTGGACTTAAAATCTGCTGATATTACACTTTTAGGCATTGAGTAAGATTTAGCAACAGAGAGAACTCTATTGCCTGGATATATATCTTTATGACAATAACACACGGCATATGTGAAAGGTATTTCACCCCCAAAAACTGCCAAAAATGAACCACTCAGAATCATTTTCAGCAACCAACCACTATTTAAAATACATTTCTTAGTATATGAGATTTGGAGACGGTATACAGTTACTGAACCCTTAAAAATGCAAAAATTAATTTTTCTTCAGTCGGAATAATTTACAGCAAACAACCACAATCTGAAATACATTTCTTTCTATGGGAGATTGGGTAATGGTCTGTTATGCAAGAACTCTACCCCCAAATATTGAAAAATTTAATTTTCTTCTATACAAATAATTTGCAGCAAGAAACCAGTATTTGAAATAGGGTTCTTTCTATAGGAGATTTGCTAACAATGTCTTCTGCACTAGCTGTACCAACAAAAAAGCAAAATCTGATCTTTTTGGGCTCTCAATAAAATTTTTAAGGACTAATCAGTGTTGGAAATAGATCTTTTTCTATGGGACATTTGTTAACAGTCTCTGCTTCAAACACTGGAAAAATAAAGCTTCTTCTTGAATGCCAAAAATTTGCCGCAAGCAAATAGTATTACATATAGATTTCTTTCTATAGAATATCTGTTAACGGTGTCTTAGGCCATGGTCACACGGCTAAATTTGGGACGGATTTTAGTCCGTAATTTGCACCGCCCTGCGCGAATTACGGCTGAACTCCGTCCCATTAATTACAGTAATCCACAGTTCTCATAGAGAATTATGGATTACGGCTCCTCTCCCCGCTCGCACAATACGATGAGCGGAGAGAGAAGTGACATGCTTCTTATTCACGGTGTATCCGCATCGTGGATAATGCATGTCTATGGGGCCGTCGAGCTGCCGGCCTCCCCGCCCTGCCCTGCTCCCACCCCGCCCCCGTCCACCCGGCGTACTTGCAGGGCGAAATAGTCCCGCAATTAAGCTGTGTGAATATTGCCTTAAAGATGAACCCTGGCAGCAACACTGCGACACAGAACTCTTCTTGAATCCATATAATTTTCAACTAGCAAATAGGATTAGAAATAGAATTTTTTCTATGGAATATCTGTGAAATGGGGTCTTACGGTATAACCCTGACAGCAAGATATCAAGTCAAAAGTGTTCTTAAATCCCTATAATTTGCAACTGGCAAATAGGATTAGAAATATAATTTTTTTTATATGGAATATCTGTTGAAGGGGGTGTTATGGAAGAACCCTAGCAGCAAGAGAGCAAATCAAAAGTGTTCTTGAATCCCTAAAATTGTCAACTAGGATTATAAACAGATTTTTTTCTATGAAATATCTGTGAAATGGGGTCTTATGGAAGAACCCTGACAGCAAGACAGTGCATCAAAAGTGTTCTTGAATCCCTATACTTTCCAACAACCAACTAGGATTAGAAATATATTTTTTTCTATGGAATATCTGTGAAATGGGGTCTTATGGAAGAACCCTGACAGCAAATCAACAGTGTTCTTATATCCCTTTAGTTTCCACTGGCAAATAGGATAAGAAATAGATTTTTTTCTATGGAATATCTGTTGAACGGGTTGTTATGGAAGAACCCTGATGGCAAGACAGCAAATCAAAAGTGTTCTTGAATCTCTATAATTGGCAAATAGGATTGATTCCAGGCGTCTCTCAACCCTCTACTCCTGATAAAAGCATGCTTGAGACAGCCACACTAGCTATGAACGGCTGCCAAGCACTTACTGTAAGTATAATGCTGTACCATGTTAGCTACTTAGCACTTACTGTGGCTGATGACAGATATAGATGGCTCCTACCCCACCATGGCCAGATAATTTTGGTGGCATGTTGCTTGCAAATCTCCTGTGTTACTCCATTTAGTGGCAGAAATCTTTGACTGCCTAAGGTCACCCTGTCACATATCCCCCTCTTTGATAATGTCCGTAGGTCTTTCTCACCTTGAACAAGCTCCCTCCAGGGTCAAAGGTCCTACTTTGGAGCAACATCTTCACTACACCTTCATGGCCAGAGACAAAATTGTCCACATACAACTCAGCTGTGGGCTCATACCAGGCACTCAACACACATTGGGCACATAGACAGTTTATAGCCACTTCCTACAGGTGGCAGGACCCATGCATGCCCTGAAACAAGGATGTCATCACCCACAGCCTGCATGCTGACATTACATAGTTACATAGTTAGTAGGTTGAAAGAAGACACATGTCCATCGAGTTCAACCAAGGGTGGGGAAAATGTGGGTGAGGGAGAGAGACAAGGACTTAAAGCCCAGGCTCTCCACTGGTTAATGCCCCGAAACCCACAAGGCAAGAACCAACCTGCTCCAGTATAGACCCTATATCTGACCCCAGAGCCGCCACCGGCCAGGATCCAGAATTTTACCTAGCTACGTACGCATTATTATTCAAAGGGTTACTACTGATAACCCCAATAACAGTGCTATCAGACCTTGTAGCCTTTTTCTACACAAAGACTACCTTGACGTCTTCGCTATTTTGGGTCTCACATAAGCAAAAGGCCCCTGGTTGGTCCCAGCAACCACACTGGTGTCACCAGAAGCTGAAATGACAGCACAGCTCTCCGGGTCACTATCCACCATGGCCACTAGGGGTGCAATTGAGCCAAAACTTGCTGCCTCTTTGTCTGCAGAATCATAATGAGACCCAAACTTCTCTTCATCACAAGGCCTCTGGTCCTCATTGACCATCTTCTGCCCCTTAGGATCAGCTACATCTCTCTGGACACACTGTGGCACAATGTACATCTGTGCCACCCATAACCTGCAGGTCAATAATCACAGGGTTATTGCAGACAATCTCTACATCTAGGAAACCCCTGCCAACGATTTCAACCTCCTTGCTGGGTGAGTCTTTAATGTCTGAGGACTCGCTGGTCCCGCCATACACCTGACTCAAAGCAGCGGGAAGACCACATTCACGGTCTGTTTCCTCTCTTCCATGCACTAAACTTGCATGATTACATGGGTCATTGGCAGACACCTTAGCTTTACCCACAACATGTAATTGACCTGCAGTAACCATCTCGACAGGCTTACATTTCACTACAGGGGCCACAAACCATGCATGTTCTACAATAAAGACCTCTACATGATCAGCATAAATGCTAATAATTTCAGAGTCACCCTTGGCAACCTCTCTAGACAATTTGTCCGCCACCATTATTATTATTATTATTAACATTTATTTTAAATCGCCATTGATTCCATGTCGCTGTACATTTGAGGGGGGGGGGGTCACATACATGATATGTCAAGTGAGTACAATAATGACAATGAATGACGTATAACTGGTACAGAGGGAGAGAGGACCCTGCCCGCGAAGGCTTACAATCTACAAGGAGGAGGGAAGAGACAGGAGGAGAGGGGCAGACATGTTTGTGGGGTAGTACAGTGGCAGCAGGGTTATTGTAGGTTATAGGCAATCCTGAAGAAATGGGTTTTCAGGTTGCTTTTGAAGCTGGTGAGAGTGGCAGAGAGTCTGATGTGTTGGGGCAGTGCATTCCAGAGTGTGGGGGGAAGCGCGAGAGAAGTCTTGGAGACGGTTATGTGAGGAGCTGATAAGAGGAGAACAGAGAAGAAGGTCCTGTGAGGAGCGGAGATTGCGTGAGGGGAGATATCTGGAGATTTGGGCAGAGATGTATGGAGGGGAGAGGTTATGGAGAGCCTTGTAGGTCATGGTTAGCAACTTGAAATGAATTCGCTGAGCTATTGGTAGCCAGTGAAGGGATTGACAGAGGGGAGAGGCAGAGGAGTAGCGAGGAGAGAGGTGGATAAGACGGGCAGCAGAGTTAAGGATGGTTTGGAGGGGAGCGAGAGTGCTAGATGGGAGGCCACAGAGAAGGATGTTGCAGTAGTCAAGGCGGGAGATGACAAGGGCATGAACGAGCATTTTTGTGGTGTCGAAGTTGAGGAATGAACGGATGCGAGAGATATTTTTCAGGTGGAAGCGGCAGGCAGAGGTGAGGGTTTGGATGTGTGGTTTGAAGGATAGAGCGGAGTCGAGGATTACCCCAAGGCAGCGGACTTGCGGAACAGGTGAGAGTGTGCAGCCATTGACAGTGATAGAAAGATCGGGTGGAGGGATGGAGGGGGACGGCGGAAAGATGATGAATTCTGTTTTCTCCACATTTAGTTTTAGGAGACGGGAGGAGAAGAAGGAGGAAATGGACGATAGACAGTCTGGGATCCTGGAGAGAAGAGAGGTGACATCTGGGCCGGAGATATAAAGCTGGGTGTCATCAGCATACAGGTGGTAATGAAAGCCATGTGAAGCTATGAGTTGACCCAGACCAAGGGTGTAGATAGAAAAGAGTAAAGGACCCAGGACTGACCCCTGGGGGACACCAACAAAGAGAGGCCGGGGGGAGGAGGTGGAGCGAGAATGAGAGACGCTGAATGTCCGATCAGAAAGGTACGAGGAGATCCAGGAAAGAGCCAAGTCTGTGATGCCGAGGGAGGAGAGGATTTGTAGCAGGAGGGAATGGTCGACAGTGTCAAAGGCAGAGGACAAGTCTAGAAGGAGAAGGACAGAGTACTGGCGTGAGGCTTTGGCAGTTGCTAGGTCATTGGTGACTTTGGTTAGGGCGGTTTCGGTAGAGTGGTTGGGTCGGAAACCAGATTGTAGTGGGTCAAGAAGAGAGTTGGAGGAGAGGTGGGAGGACAGCTGAAGATAGACGTGCTGCTCGAGGAGTTTGGAGGCAAAAGGGAGCAGTGAGATGGGGCGATAGTTGGACAGAGAGGAGGGATCAAGGGATGTTTTTTTAAGGATGGGAGTGACAGTAGCATGTTTAAAGGAGGAAGGGAAGATGCCTGATGTGAGCGATAAGTTGAAAAGATGGGTGAGGGCTGGGATGAAAGTAGCACTAAGGTCTGGGATAAGGTGTGATGGCAGTGGGTCAAGATTACAGGTGGTGAGGTTGGATTTGGACAGTAGAGAGGAAAGATCATCATGTGTAAGAGTGGGAAAACAAGTTAAGGGGGAAGAGCATTGTGCAGATATAGAGGAAGGCGCTGGGGACTGGGGGCTGAAGCTTTCTCTGATAAGGTTAATCTTGTGTAGGAAGTGAATGGCAAAGTCGTCTGCTGAAAGGAGAGAGGGTGGAGGAGGTGCTGGCGGGCGGAGGAGAGAGTTAAAGGTGTTGAAAAGTTGCCTGGGGTTATGAGACAGAGAGGATATGAGATTGGAGAAGTAATCCTGTTTGGCTAGGGTGAGTGCAGATTTAAATGTATGTAGTGATTGTTTGTATGAGGCAAAGTCGTCGGTGGAGCGAGTTTTCTTCCAGCGGCGTTCTGCAATTCTGGAAGCTCGCCTCAGCTGTTTAGTGGAGTGTGTGTGCCAGGGTTGTCTGTTGATTTTGCGGGTTCTGTTGTGTGTGAGGGGAGCGACTGAGTCAAGGATGGTGGTGATTGTGTGGTTGTAGAAAGTGGTGGCTGCGTCTGGGTCACTAAATGAGGATATGGTAGAAAGAGGTGTAAGAGAATCAGAGAGAGTGTGAGGGTTGAGGTTTTGTAAGTTCCTGCGGGGGTGCACTAGATGTGGGACAGGAGGAGCTGGGGGGGGTGGAGATGGTGGAGAAGGTGAGCAGATTGTGGTCAGATAAGGGGTGGGGTGAGTTTGAGAAGTCAGATAGAGGGCAGAGGCGGGTGAAGATGAGGTCCAGTGTGTGTCCATCTTTGTGAGTGGCTCCAGAGGTCCACTGGGAGAGATCAAAGGAAGAACAGAGTGCAAGGAGTTTGTTAGAAGCAGAGCGGGGGGTGTCAATTGGGATATTGAAGTCTCCCATGATAATAGTAGGAACGTCACTGGATAGAAAATGGACGAGCCAGGAAGCAAAGTGGTCAAGGAAGGCGGTGACAGGGCCTGGTGGTCGGTAGACAACAGCCACTTGAAGGTTGGAAGGGGCATAGATGCGGACAGAGTGCACCTCAAATGAGGAGAGTGTAAGGGAAGGCAGAGGTGAAGAGGGGACAAAGGAACAAGTGTCAGACAGGAGGAGGCCAACACCTCCGCCATGCTTGTTACCAGGGCGAGGGGTATGGGTAAGTTGGAGGCCGCCAAAGGAGAGAGCAGCAGGGGAGGCTGTGTCTGTCACCTCAATAGTGTCAGAGGACACATTCTGGAGTGCACACCTCTCACTGGCTCTGTCTAGCAGCAGACCCTTTTATCTGGGATACTCCTACATCTTGCACACCATGAAATTCACCCATGGGCTGGAGGCAATGGCAGACACATATATAAATCAGATATCAATCACTATTTAATACCAGTAGGTGCAGTGGACATCTGGCTACTCATTGCACCCACATGGAGGTCGCCACAAATCACAGGACGTAACACCTCTGTGATACTGTAGATATTTTCCTCCATCGTCTCTAAGGAAAAATTATCAGTTGACTCAGAACCAGGCACCTCTTTATCATTTGCAGATTCAAACACGCTCACCTGCCCCTGACTAGGGTTTAAGCATACACCCACCTCAGTAGTGTCTAGCAGCTCACTCCTTCCATCAGTACCATAACTGTAATCTTTGAGACCATAGCACTAAAAGCTACTGGCAATACAGCAACCTAAGCAAGTGACCTAAGCAGGACTACAGGTCCCAGAATGACAATTCCCTTCATTCCCTGCAATGCCACAATCCGGATCTCCATCACAGAGCGTCCTCTCTGGAATGCACTGCGCAAGGCTGCACACAAAATCTTCCTCTGCAAATGTTTCCTTTACACAGGTTTTTTCATCACTCCTAACTGAGCAATCTTCATGACCTTTATACTGCCACACTGACACATCACAGCGTCCATTCCCACATGGCAACTGAGACTCTTCTAATGCAGGTTTTTCTTCATGGTCTCTAACTAGCACATTCACATTCATTGTCTCCTCACACATGGCATCAAAGCATTCATTCCCTGGATTTGCATTATCCCTTCCAGGTAGCACACTGGCCGTGTTCACTAGTGATGAGCGATTACACCGACCATTGTCATCGGGTCGATAGTCGATATCGTCAATTATCAAGGCGATTTCCGATAGTCGATAATAGATTATCGCCGATGACCATTAAAGTCTATGGGACAGGAACAACACCTTCATTCTTACACCCAAACAGGGCTGTAGAAGCTGGAATTAACATCCACAACAGTAAAATGGATATGTGCTACATCTTAGGCAACACAATTAGGCAACAAGAGTCACAGAAGAAAAACTGACAGACTATTTACTATCCCTGTCTTGTACCACAACATGACCCTTAAACCTGCATGACCCACAAATTAAAAAGTGCCAGAAGGCAGTATGATTTGAACCATCATTTTACTTGAACTGGACATTGAATATCCCTGTCCTGGAATGCAGCATGAGCCCCAAACCTGCATGACCCCAGATTAAAAAGTGCCGGAAAAAGGAGTCTTTCAACCACCATTTTAGTTGCACTGGACATAGACTATCCCTGTCCTGGAACGCAGCATGAGCCCCAAACCTGCATGACCCTCAGATTAAAAAAGTGCCGGAAAAAGGAGTCTTTCAACCACCATTTTAGTTGAACTGGACATAGACTGTCCCTGTCCTGGGCCACAGCATGAGCCCCAACATGCAGGGACCCCCAGATTAAAAAAGTGCCGGAAAAAGGAGTCTTTTCAACCATCATTTTAGTTGAACTGGACATAGACTGTCCCTTTCCTTGGCCACAGCATGAGCCCCAAACCTGCATGACCCTCATATTAAAAAAGTGCCGGAAAAAGGAGTCTTTCAACCACCATTTTAGTTGAACTGGACATAGACTGTCCCTGTCCTGGGCCACAGCATGAGCCCCAAACATGCATGACCCCCAGATTAAAAAGGTGCCGGAAAAGGAGTCTTTCAAACCACCATTTTGTTGAACTGGACATTGAATATACCTGTCATGGGAAAACCTAAATCTGTTCAGGTTTCCTGTACCTCCCTTGTAAAAATTCAGGGGAAATATTTGTATCAGCTATTTTGTGCATGCAAGTTTTTTGTAGTTTAATTTAGAAAACACATTTTTAAAATAGGATGGAATCCCACCACGTCTTTGTTTCTCTTTTTTTTTAATTGTTTAAAATGGGTTGTCTCACTCAGGGATTGTTTAGCTATGTTAAAGATCTTGCAAAAAAAAGTCATTTTGCATATGTGTTCATTAACAGTGTCCTACATTCCTGTTTCTAACAGCAAAATAAACCCTTTGGGAGCCACTCTTGTTTAATTGTGAAGAAAAAAATGTCTGTTGAAAACAATTTTTTACAATTGGCCCGTAGGTATAGCTGCATTTCATAGTAAATGCCCCAAAAATTCAAAAATTGACCCTTGACCCAACTTTCGAGAATTGTGAAAAAACAAATGTCTGTTAGAAACACATTTTTTTGAATAGGACCGTAGTATTGCTGTATTTCACAGCAAGATGCCCCGAAAAATTCAAAATATGACCCTTGAGCCACTCTTGACAATTGTGAAGAACAAACGTCTGTTAGAAACCACATTTTTTTTAATAATAGGACCGGTAGTATTGCTGCATTTCAAAGCAGCATGACCCAAAAAATTATAAAAATGACTTCTCTGTAACTGTTTTTAAAAATTGGGGGAGAAATTTTCCCTTAGAAGCCCATTTCTGTTCCAAAGGACCATAATTATAGCTGTATATCACAGCAACATGACCCCAAAACCATTGAAAATTCAAAAAATTCTAAAGATAAAGTGAGTAAATGGAATATGGTTTTGTCATTAAACCTTGCTGTCTTTTACAGTCTCCACACCGCAAAACCAGCAAAATGATCTTTTGGGAACTGAGAATAAAAATTGCAGTGAGAAATGATCATTTTAAAAAACATTTTTCAAGAGGACCAACATCATCAGAGATCCATGCCTGATTCATCTTGATGAAAGTCAAACGATCCACATTATTGTGGGGAAAGCCGGATGCGTTTGTCTGTAATGACTCCTCAGCCCGTGCTGAAGGTCGGCTCAGATATGACGCTGGCCTTGCTGGGCAGGACAAACACCTCAATGGCATGGCGAGCAAGCACAGGCCATTCCCCCTTTTGGATACCCAGAAGTCTATTGGGTCCGGAAACATCCAAAAACATCGGTGTTGAGACCAGATAGTTTGTGCACCATGGAAAATTAAGCTGGTCTCTGTGTGTTGTATGTGTGCCCTGCATTACATGCGTTGGTGAGGTGGTAAATAAAGAATGCCAGAGGTCACCCATTAGGCTTCTGCCACATTGCCTGCTGCTGCTGCTACCGCTACGGCTACTTGGCACTCTACTGCTGTCACGTCGCTGCATTTTACTCTCTATTTGGGTGGGTGGAAGGAAAGTGCTGAGTTTTGTTTTGTACCGGGGATCCGGAGGGTGGCCACCCAGTAATGTTGTTCAGTTTGATGGCTTAGTGCGAGGATTATGTTGGGAGTAAATGAAGCATCCAAGCACTCATGTGAGAGATGGAGCCTTGATTTCCCAAAACTCTGGGTCGAGGGGCACTAGAAAAACTGATCTTCCTCATCTTCCTCCTCCGCCTCAAATTGTGCCAACCCCTTTCCAAGCGGGACGTCGGAAGGGTGTCCGGAATACCTCCCCCTCCTTTTCTCCGGACGCTTCAACACAGCCCCGATTTGCTCAGATGATGCACCCTGGAGCTGGGGCCCCCTTGATGGCCCTGGACCCTGAACCATACCTAATGAAGACCGAAAAAAAAAATTGTGAAACTGTGGACCCTTGTGGATTTGCGGGGAAAGGCCGTGTCCCCATCCCTCCTCGTAATGGTGGGGGCCTGATGTTTCAGGTGTCCCAAAGATGTTCCAGAAAAAAGATACCCAATTCTCATGCGCACTGGGGCCATTTTGGGGGCTTCTTCAAAACTGGCAAGGGTGGGGAGAGCTCTTTCACCACCTCCTACCCCATCTGGTGGCTCAATACCCCCAGGGCTGCACGTTGCTTGTGGCCATGGACTTGTACTGCGTAATGGCGTTTTTCTCTGCTGCCCAAAAACGTGGAGCATGTGGAGGGTGAATTCCAGCGTGTTGCCACATCAACTTGAGATGGTTCTGGGGAGGCCGAGCTGTGCTGCAACGCAGCCCAGGCGGGACGAAAACATGGTGCGAAGGCGGAAGTGCGAACTCAGACTCGGCCTTCCCAGCAGGGGAGCCCGACCCGGGGGGAGCACTTTGAAAATTTTTGGATGCAAAGGGTTTAGACATGTGCCGGAAGGGTGTGCTCCAGCCTACCGATCTTAAGGGCGGCCAGGATTTTGACCGTTAGCACACCCCTTGCCTGGCAAATTTCTTTCACCCAGCCCGCGCTCGGTCTCGTTGGGAGAGCCGTTCCCCAGTCCTGACCCGTGTGTTTTTTGGGGGCTCCAAGACAGATTAATTTCAACAAAACCTGATTTCTCTGGTCACGGGCCACCAGAGGACCTTGGGGGGAAAAAGAACCCTGCACCTCCCTGCGGTTTTTAAGAGCGTGTGCCGGCCCGATAGCCCCCGTCACCACCCG
>JAODAL010059666.1:0-21350 GCA_025379985.1 Phyllomedusa bahiana
TGGGTCTCCTGGGGGGGTTTTACATGAAAAAATCGCGGGGCAAAAAACGCCGCACAAACGCGCCAAGAGACGTCCGGCGCTTTCCATAGACTCCTGTAGTCAATTTTCTTCCCGGCTCTGGCGTTTTTAAGAACATGTTACAAAAGACGACCAGTAAAAAACGAGCAGAAAAAAGAAGCTCGGTCTAGACAGCAGGAGATTTTTACAATAGAGTCTATGGGAGATGATTACAGACGTTTTTTCTGTACAGTGGAGACAGAGCCTTAGGAAACAGTGTGACAGAGTTTACCTGTTGCTTCAGCCTCCTCCTCCATAGAACACAGGCATCTGTAACTGCTGCTGGTGTGCACATGATGTAGACTTACAGACTCCCCCTGCACTGTGGAATCTCCCAGCTCAGGAACTTATAACTGTCATCCATCAAGCTGTCATGTGCCGACTTCGCCTGACTTCATAGCTGTCTTAAAGGGCCAGCGCTTTTTTTAAAACTGAAATACAGGTTAAATGCTTTGGTTTTCCTAATGAAGCATATTTGAGAAAGTGTTTGTATTTTAGTCTCCTGTTACTTCATGAGGTTTGTCTGAAGGTGATAGGTACTCTTTAAGGGGTTAAAGTAATGCATCATAAAAGCATTATCTACTATTTCAGTCCAGTTTTTATGCTAACCACTTCTTACACCCTGGTATAAGAGTACATCAGATTTTAAGTACTTGCAATTACTGGTAGTGGAGAACTGTAATAAACAGCTGTACCCCTGATGCTACCTTATGTAGCAGTAATCAGCAGCCCAAGCAACATGATCAACGTGGCTTGCACTGCTATGGAGGCAACCTAGGTCTAATTAAAAGGTCCCAGGGCTGTCTCGTGTAAGAAACCTAGGATTGTTGTGTCCTAACAAGTGTCTGTGCATATCCGATTCTGGTAGGAGATGACAACTGCTATAGTCCTTCTGATGGTATGTGACACACAACATTGCGACCAGAGAAGTTGTTACCCACCACTAGTGTCCAATATAGGTCATAATTTCTTAATCACTGCTGCGATAAGGAACTGCTCACAGCATCATATGTCTTGTAGGCTAAGTCTGAAGAAGGGATTCCAGACCGAAACAACACTGCTGTCCATTTTCCATTACATGTTAAAACGATGGTGTGTACTACTTCATATGGATCAATTAAATAAAGTGTGCTAGTGTCTCACCATATAAAAACAGAAAACTACTGTTGTTTTGTTCCCATATAGAAAAAGGAGAATGTGATTCTCTACCATTCTAATCACATTAGAGAATAGTCAACTGACTGATGTGCGTGGCAGCCTTTTGGCTCTCTCCCAAGAGATAATGTTGGAGTAGAGAAAGATTGAACATATTACATTTTAATGCCTGATCAATTTGTTTTCTGATAAGCTGCCACCACAGGTGTCCGACAGTGGAATCTCTTATTCTGCCCATTGAAAACACAGAAAGGGAAGATCTCTCCTTAGGGAGAGCACCTATATAGGCATGTGGAGATTCAAAATTGCCTTTTTGCACTCCATGAAGCATCTGCATATCACAAGGCATTTTGGGAATGGAGCAGAGAAGCTCAAGCACCCTCTGTTGGATGTAACGACTGTATACAGATGGGTGATGCTGGCTTGGCTAAATATTCCAGTGGGTCAAAAGCAAATTGAGTTGTTACATACAACAGAGGGCACTTGAGCTTCTCAGCTCCTTTTCCATAATGCCTTGTGATACATTGGAAACACATGCACTCTCAGACAAACTGTAAGGCCATGTTCACACGGCTAACTGCGGGACATAATTCAGTCCGTAATTACACGCCGGAGTGCGCCAATTACGGGCTGAATCTGTCCCAGTAACTACGGTAATCCACAGTTCTCATAGAGAACTATGGATTACGTCTGCTCTCCCTGCTCGGCGAATACGCCGAGGGAGGAGATAATTCACATGTGAATTACCAGCAGCGTATACGTGCCGCTGGTAATGCATGTCAATGGGCCGGCGTGGTGCCGGCCCCCCGCTCCCTCCCCCGCTCCCGCCCTGCCCCCGGCCACACGGCGTAACTGCGGGGCGTAATTACGCCCCGCAGTTAACCCGTGTGAACATAGCCTAAGGGTTCGGTGGATTCGCTGGACCACCGCAAGCGATGATAGCTAAGCCACGCCAGGGAGCGGAGTCTAAGTAGCCCCCGGTATTCACCAGAGCCCGCCACAAAGCGGGATGGACTTGCTGCGGCGTGAGGCTACCAGGTCGCTACCCCTGACGTGACTTGCTTGTGATGGCGGCCGGGGTACCGCGAGGCACAGAATCAGAATCCACAAGCGTAGTCGGGGACAGGCAGGAGGTTAGGGCAGGCGGCAGAGGTTCGTGGTCAGAGACGGGCAGACGGTCAGGGCAGGCGGCAAACAGGCAAGGTCAGGAAACGTAGCCGTAAATTAGGCAGGACTTTCCAACACTCAGAACTAGGCTAACTCACACCAACAGTCTGGCAAAGAGTGCTGGGGGCGTATTCCTTATATAGGACCAGCGCCCGGCAATAGACCAATTACCGGGACACTGGCCCTTTAAATCCGGACCAGCCGTCACGCGCGCGCCCTAGGGAGTGGGTACGCGTGCGGCGGCCGGGACGGACCGGCTCAATGTACACAGGAGCGTGGAATGGTAAGAGAGCCGGCGCCCGACAAGCAGGGGGATGGTCGCAGGCAGCCGCATCACCCCCGCCGGACCCCCTGCGGACCCCCATGACACAAACGATTATGTGTGTTGGAGACACTGCAGGAATAGCTGTAGGTTTGAATTAATATTTGACCGACAACTATTTTAAATGTAAACTACTGATCAATTATCTAATTGATTCAGGCATTTCCAAAAAAATAACTTATGCTTTTAAAGGGACTACAGATTTGACTGTTATTGCTAACATCAATGAACATATTAAATATTAGTAATCATGCTTTAAGGGATCATTGCTTATACTTGTTACTTTTCATTATCTGTACCATTGGCAAATTTAGTTTAGCAAATACCAACAGTAATATGTGTGCAAGCAATTTATATTCTGTAATGCACAAAGCTACAGAGCTCTAAAGGCCAGGTGTATGAAAACTGTCTAGGTCTAAGACTTTCCTTGTTGCCCATAGCAATCAACCAGAGCTCCCCTTTCATTTCATAAAGTGCTCTGGAAAAATGGCGAGCTCTGTTTGGTTGCTATGGGCCACACAAAAGTCTTAGACCTAGGCAATGTTCATATATGTCACTCTACTAGAGGCGTGTTTGAGCTACTGATCAGCAATTATCTGCATTTGTTTATCTTTCGCAAGTAGCACATGGGCTTGTATTGCCTCCTACTGGGTTCAGTCTATAGCCCAGCTATTGAGTTGTAAGTATGGTCTTGTGTTTTTGAGTAAATAATGTCCAATTTTTCAGTGATTTACCAGACACAACACTTTTGAATGCACCAAGTTTGTGGGGACATGTCATACCAGAATCGTATAATTGTGCCAAATTTGTAACAAAACATATGAATGCTCATAACTGTCATACAAATCCATATTAATTTCAAAGGGGCATAGCTGAGACAAATTTTGCCATAGAACGGGACACATGAAATGCTGTGAGACACTTTCATACATACTGGTGCCTTCTACTTTCTCTAAGAGGATTTAAAACTGGCGTGTCGGCATCCGGTTTCATACATGTCACTCTGTATATTTTTAATTTAAAATTGGCCCCAGCCAGGTTTATTCTAATTTACATACAGTAAAAAGCAACTCCTCTCTGACAAAACAAAGAGCAGAAGAGATGGGAGCAGAACTGTAACCTTTGAAATATGTGTGCACTCAGAGCAGATAAAATTTACTTTATCTCCTAAGCAAGCCAAAAGAGCAATGTATTTGGTAAAAGTCTTCATTTACCGTTTCCTACAAGTTGAACTTTTAATGGCAATTATCCACCTTAATGGCAATAATATTCTATTTCAGCAGCCACACTGTGTAAAATCCTAAAGGAATTTTCCAGGACTTAAATCTGTTAGGCCATCAATATTATATATGTGGGGATTCAAATCCAACTGTCTGGATGCCCTGTGCTATGGATAGACAAGAATTTATAAAGTCCTGAATAACCCCTATATAAAGAAATTATGTGTTCATTTCATTATCACCTCTTGACTGTCCTGGACATCCCTGTTGTGTAGAAAATGAATGGATAACTTGAACTTCCAATAGGAAAAGCTAGATAACTGTGTTTTCTTGCTTGATAACTCTTTCGAAGATGATTTACTGAAGTTAAAGGGTTTTTCTCTCAAACATTTATTACTTATCTGTATTCAGAAACCTATTCCTGAGTCCCCTATCTGATGTCTTGGTCAAGCATGAAACCTACCACTTCATTAGGCAGCCTATTTAACTATGTTTCTTATTGGATTTTTAGAGGGGACACTTTCCAACTTTTTTTTTACTTGCTGTATCTTTTTTCTCCATGTTGTGTATCATTATCAGTCAAACAAATGTCAGGAAAGATTTTAATAAATACATTGTGATTGAAGATACAAAATGCTACAATGGTATAGCAATCATTGTACCTTATAATTTGCATACTGAAATATGTACTTTTAAAAATATCAAAGTACTTTACAAATAGCATTACATGATCCCATCGCTAATTAGATCCACTAATATGCTGCCATCTAATGACAAATTACAGAAATATGTGTTTGCCATTAAGATTATTATACATAATATATTGGACAAGAAAAGGATGAGCCATTGATTAGTAATAAAATATATTTTTGACGCCTTTGGAAAGGCATTGTTCACCCTTCCCTATATTTCTTAAGAAGATCAGAATTATCAATAACCAAGTTTTGTGTGGCTCTATTTAATGGGTAAAGTGCCAGTGGGACTCATATTTCCAATCCTATCTTATTAATTAAACCAAATGTTGCTGATTAGCTCTTAGAATAGTTATTAACACAATGGTTCACTTACTTTTTCTCCCTGTATTCTGGATGTTTACTCAATGTGTTAACTGTGACTTGAAATCAGATCATATTTTATTATTAATTAATGCAAACATTGAGGAAATGTTTCATAATTTTTTCATGCAACTGTATTTGTTTCAGTTTGTGTGTTTTAAAATTGTACCATGTGTTAGGAAAGTATTGCCTATTTGTACATCTGCATATTTTAATTGCACACATGCACATCTATATTCTTAATAATTATTATTTAATAATAATAATAATTATGTTTAACTGACTAAGTTGAAGGTATTTAATTTTTGTTAGGTAGCATATGGGTTGTTAGACTTGTTACAGAAAACATAAATCCTACCATCAACTAAATCTGTTTAATGTGCTTGGTGGAAGCACTACAAATGTAAAAAAATTGGATAGTTGCAGAAATTTGTACAGTCACCTCCTTGCTTCTCAGATAATTTTGCTTAGCTCAAATCCTCACTATCTTTTCAAAACAGAAATGTTTCTAAATTCATTAAACTCTGACAATGTTTTTCTACCATTATTGAAAAATTCTACAGTAAAATATACAGTTGTTTAAGTAAGCATCAGTGATACAGAATGAGGGACATTCATCTCATGAATAATGGTTAATCTGTTTTTTACAGTAAGATTAAATAATCAACTGTAAATTACACAGCTACATAGAGAACTGCGTTATAAAGGAAATACTAGGGAAAAACAAATCTTTGTCCAGACTTATGTCATCCAGCTAGGACTAAGCAGTCTTAAAGAGGTATTCCTATCTCAGAAATGTATTATTATTTATTTAGAGCGCCCTTATATACATAACATATGCCAAACAAGTACCACGGTGACAACAAATGACTAACAACTGGTACAATATTAGGGGGCTTAGAAATTTAGTAGTAATTTTTCACATTTGCAAGAAAATTTGCAACATATATTTTTTTAGGAACCAGTCCAGTTCTGGCGTGGCTTTGAGGGACCTGTATGTAAGATACCCAAACAAATGACTCCACCTAAGAAACTGCACCTTTTAAAGTATTCAAAAAAGTATTTATGAAATGTCACTTTTCTGCAGAGTCTCAATTTTTATCCATAATTCACTGGAACATGGTAGATAATAACAGGAATATGCAACTGAAAACTGATTCCCCAAATTCTGCCGTTTTGAGAGATATCCCATAGGTGGCCATAGTGCACTATTTGGCTCAACCACAAGCCTCAGAATAGGAAAAGCACCTACTGGACTTTGGGGTATCATTTTTATTACAATTTTTTTAGACACCATTGCAGGTTTTCAGATGTCTTAAAGTGCTAAAATTTAATAAACACCCCTAAAAAGACTCCATATTGGAAACTACAACCTTTAAGGAATATGTCCAGGGGTGTAGTGAGTATATCAACCCCACAGGTGTTTTTAGCGTTAGGCTGTGAAAATGAAAAAATTACTTTTTCCAACAAACTGCAATTTTAGCTGAAAATGTCTTACAAAAAATCCTAGAAAAAAGCAGCCCAAAATTTGTTACGGAATTTCTTTCAAGATCGGCAATATGCTACATGTGGATGTAAACTGTTGTTTGGGTGCATGGCAGGGCGTACAAGATAGGGAGCACTATTTTACTTTTGGAAGGCAGATTTTGGAGGGTGCAATGTCGCATTTACAATGCCCCCAAAATACCAGAACTGGTGAATCCTTCCAGAAGTCATTCTATTTTAGATTCAACACCCCTCTTAGATCTTACTTAGTGGTGTATTTTTCAATTTTGGTGTTCCACAGTTTTTTTTAGCATTGGGCTAAGATAATGGGGGGAAACAACACAGTTCCGCCATAGTTTTTTTTGGGTTTAATTTTTACAGTGTTCTCCATGAATTATACATGACATGATAACTTTATTTTACTATACAATTACAAAGATATACATTTTATATAGTTTTTTATGTTTTATTACTTTTACACAATAGCTTATAAAAAATTTAGTTTTTATGTCTTCATAGTCTTATAGCCATATGTATTTTTTATATTTCTGTATAAAGAGCTGATTATGGACTTTCTTGCATGATGAGTTGACATTTTTATTAGTATGATTATGCTGTTCATATGACACTTTGATCACTTTTTATTTAGGTTTTTGTGAGGCGTTTTGCACAAAATACAGCATCCTGTTAGGGTTTTTTATTTCTATTTTTCAATGGTCACCGTGAAGTATAAATGACATGATAGCTTTACTCAGCAGGTCAATACGATTATAGTGATACCCAATTTGTATATTTTTTATGTTTTACTGCTGTTAGACAATAAAACAGTTTTATTCAAAAAGTTCTACCATAACTTTTTTATTTTTCTATGTACAGAGCGTTGGTAGGACTTGTTTTTTGCAGGATGAGTTGACGATTTTATTGGCATCATTTTTGGGTGGACGAAGCTTTTTTGATCACTTTTAAATTCATTTTTTGGAAGCCAGGATAAAGAAAATACTGCAATCTTTGTAGTGTTTTTATTTGTAACAGCACTCACCATGCAATATGCGTGACAAATTAATTTTACTCTGTGGGTTGATACAATTATGATGATACCCAATTTATCTAGTTTTTTTATGTTGAAGTGTTTTTAGAAAAAGCGTTTTTATTGTGTAAAACAATATTTATGCATCATTATCTTCTGATAGCCATAACTTTTTTTTTTTTACATTTCACTGTCTACAGAGCTGTGTAAGGGCTTTCTTTTGCTGGATGAACTGACGTTTTTATTGGTACCCCTTGGCACTTACAGTTGAAACCAGAAGTTTACATACACTATATAAAAAGACACATATGCATGTTTTTCTCACTTACCCGTTTTAGGCCAATTAGGATTACCAAGATTATTTGTATTGGCCAAATGCCAGAATAATGAGAGAGATAGTTTTTATTACTTAATGCAAAGTCAAAAGTTTACATACATTTCATGTATTTGGTGGCATTGGTTTCAGTATTTGGTGGCATTGACCTTAAACTATATGACTTTGGTCAAACGTTTTTGCACAAGCTTCTCACAATAGTTGGTAGGAATTTTGGCCCATTCCTCCTGACAGAACTGGTGTAACTGAGCCATGTTTGTAGGTCACCTTGCTCGCACCTGACTTTTTAGCTTTGCCCATAAATTTTCAATAGGTCAGGGCTTTGTGATTGCCACTCCAAAACATTGACTTGGTTATCCTTAAGCCACTTTGTAACCATTTGGCAGTATGCTTCAGGTCATTGTCTACTTGGAAGATCCATTTCTGCCCAAGCATTAACTTTCTGGCTGATGTCTTGAGATGTTGCTTCAGTATTGCCACATAATCTTCTTTCCTCATGATACCATCTATTTTGTGATGCACCCCAGTCCCTCCTGCAGCAAAGCAACCCCACAACATGATGCTACCACCCCCGTGTTTTATAGTTGGGATGGTGTTTTTAGGTACAAGCTTCTCCCTTTCCCTCCAAATGTAACTATGATCATTATGGCCAAACAGCTCAATTTTACTTTTGTCAGACCACAAGACGTCTCCAAAAATGTAGGTCTTTGTTCCTGTGTGCATTTGCAAACATTAATCTGGCTTTTATATGATTCTTTTGAAGTAATGGCTTTTTCCTGGCAGAGTGACCTTTCAGCCCATGTTAATACAGTACTTGTTTCACTGTGGATCATGACACAATCTTACCAAATTTCACTAGCATCTTCACAAGGTATGATTTGGTTCAAACACTTTGGATATCCTTCTACAATTCTGGCCCAATCTTCCTGACAGAACTGATGTAACTGAGCCATGTTTGTAAGTCACCTTGCTTACACCTGCTTTTTCAGCTTTTCCCATACATTTTGAATAGGATTGAAATCAGGGCTTGGTGATGGCCACTCCAAAACATTGACTTGGTTATCCTTAAGCCACTTTGTAACCAATTTGGCCGTATGCTTTGTGTCATTGTCCATTTGGAAGACCCATTTTCGCCTAAGCTTTAACTTATTGGCTGATGTCTTGAGATGTTGCTTCAGTATTGCCACATAATCTTCTTTCCTCATGATGCAAATCAACCCCACAACATGCTGCTGCCACCCCCATATTTCACAGTTGGGATGGTGTTCTTAGGCTTCCAAGCTTCCCCCTTTTCTCCCCACACGTAACGATGGTCATTTTGGCCAAACAGTTAAAATTTAGTTTTGTCAGACCATAGGACATGTCTCAAAAAACACAGGTCTTTGTTCCTGTGTGCATTTGCAGACATTAATCTGGCTTTTATATGTTTTTTTTATTTTTGAGTAATGGCTTCTTCCTGGCAGAGAGGCCTTTCAGTCCATGTTGATACAGTATTTGTTTCAGTATGGACAATGACATGTTCTTACCAGCTTCCACCAGCATCTTCACAAGGTCTTTTGCTTTTGTTCTTGTGTTGATATGCACCAAAGCACGTTAATCTCTGAGACACAGAACATGTCTCCTTCCTGAAGCGATATGATGGCTGGACATTCCCATCTTGTTTGTACTTGCATATAATTGTTTGTACAGATGAATGAGGCACCTTCTGATATCTGGAAATTGCACACATGAGGATCCAGACTTGTGAAATTCCACAATTCTCTTCCTGATATCTTGGTTGATTTCTTAAGACTTTCCCATTATGTTACACACAGAAGCAGTGTCTTTCTGGTGTGATTAAATTACATCCATAGGCGTGTCTCTAATTAACTCAGATGTTGCCAAAGTCATATCATCATATGGGCTTTCCCAAAATATTTAAAGGCACAGTAATCCTAGCGTATGTAAACTTTTGACTTTGCAGATAGTAATAAAAATGCCTTAAAAAATTCTCTCTCTGTCTCATATTCTGGCATTTGGCAAATATAAATAATTTTGTTAATCCTAATTGACCTAAAACAGGTTTATTCTGATTTCATGTCAGATAGTGAGAAAAACATGCATACCTGTCTTTTTATAAAGTGTATGTAAACTTCTGGTTTCAACTGTACATACGTTCTGGTATTATGCAATAGAGAAAGTTGATAGACTATTAAAAGGTGGCGACTGGCAGCAAATAGTGCGCATGTGTGAAGTGTAATGGATTTTAGAGTTTAGTTCAAAGGCCCTTCAGGTATGAACTACCGGAGTAACCTTTTCTATGCGTATTAACAATAGATAATTTGTTCTAGTAATAGTTAATAGTGGGATATCATTATTATTAGAGATGGGCGAATTTCTCAAATATTCGGTTCGCCAACTTCGTCGAATTTTCCGACAAAATCCGTTTCGTTCTGAATTGCTTTGGGATGAATCGTTTTAAAAAAACAACTATTTCCAAGCTACATAGAGCCTGTAGGGTGCTGTAGAAATTTATGCCATGCTTAAATTGCATTTGGGGCTTGGTTTGCTTCATACAATGTTGTTTTTTTAGATATATGCAATGTTTGCCGCCCGCTATTAAAATTGATTCACCCTTAAATTTCCCCTGGGCACTTACGGGGGCAAAACGACCAAAAAATGAAGTGGGAAACAGCCTACAAAGTAACGTCAGCCCCAGCTGGAAAGAAACGAGCTGAGGGAAAGACCCCACATAGCGCAAAAAACCAGAAGTGGTTTTCCCGGAGCCACCAAGACGAAACGTAAGGGGGACGTCACAGCAAGAGTCCCCTGCGAGGCCAACGCATCCGCTGTCATTACCGGCCATGTGTTGCCACACACTTTCATACACTTTCCCAGTTTACATCTGACCCCCCCACCCAAAGAGTCGGGGGGTTGTTCCACAAAACCCCCTAGTTGGCATGGCCGGGAGCAGTGAGGGCTCTCACCTGCCACAACCCCACCTCTTTCCCTGTTCCTTCCCCCATCCAGAGAACTACTATTGCTTTGGCCTCTTGCCACATACGTGGGGACAAAATATTTGAGGCAGTGGCAAAAAAAGGGGGGGGAAGACTCTGCGCTTCTTGCAGAAGCGGGAAAATAGTGATGAGGAGGTTGCAAGGGGGGGTTATGTTTTGAGGGGTCGGGGCTTTGTACAGTACACCGTTGAGGTGGATGGCGGGACGGGCAAAACAATCGATGTAGCGTTTGCATTGGGTTGGGTAAAGCAAGCAAGAGGGACAATTTTTAAGGTCCCAATTTAAAAACAAGGCATAAAGTGCCCCCAAAAACGGAAAATTCACCTTCCCATGCTTCCTTGTCCCCCCTTTCCTCCCTGGCATGAAGTGGCACCCTACCGGTATCACCCTCACTCCCCATTGTCCCGGCCCGGAAGCTTTTTCCATTTTCTCTACATTAAGTTTTGGGAGATGGGGGGAAAGAAGGAGGCTTTGGATGACAGAAAATTTGGGGATCGGGGGGGGGGACAGTAAGAGTTAATGCTGGGCCGGAATGTAATTGGGTGTCTCATTTTCTAGTTTTTTTAAAACCTGTGATGCATGACGACCCAGACAAAGTGTACATGGTTTCATCATTATCATTGGGAAAGAACACAGCTTGCGTGTCGGGCAGGGGCGCACACTAAGTCATGTGTTTTCCCGGGGATCAGCAGGGGGGGCAGCAGTGCGAGGTTGGGACCCAAAAGGCCACGATTTAACCCCACCACTTTGGGGCCCCAGAAAGTGCGGGACAGGGACTCCCGGGTCGGGGTGGTAACAGTCAGTAGTTGGGGAGCTTTGGTGGTAAAATCACCTACCGGGGGTGTCCCAGTTTTTTGACGAGACACCAAGGGGGGTTTGAAAAAAACTAAAGTAGATTGTGAGTAAAAGAAAACGTGACCGGGAAAACCTAACGTTGGCACTACGGCCCTGCATCAACATCTCAGTGTCACCATAAGGTTTCAGATTGGGGGTCCTCCGTCCCAAACATGCAGCACCCAGTGGACGCCTCCCATTTCGGGGCAGTAAAGGGCTTCCCCATTTCCAAAGACAACTCCCTGTCTATTACTCACTACCGGCCCCAGTTTCTCCTGCTCCTCGGCACTCATGGTGCCAGCTCTTCACAGAGTTTTATTGACAAAGAAGCAGTATGCATCTAGCCATCTCTAAGTGCAAAACGACCGTGCTGTGTCCAAGTTGGTGGTACTGCAGTCCCTCCCTTTTCAAGTGGTGGACCTAAAACCATTCAAAAACTGGCCAAAAAACTTGGTTCACTTCTGCCATTGAAATGACAGGGGTAGGGTCCCTGCCACCGAAAGCAGTGGGTACGATACCCCAGGGACGGGTTTAAGAGGCCCCCAGTTTACACCGAGCCCCCCGCAAGGCAGGAGGGGATTTTCTGCGGGGGGATCCTTCCGGGTCGCTACCCCCGGCGCGACTAGCTTGCGGTGCAGCCGAGGGCAGCGAGGAACCAACGTAAGACAAAACTCGAGTAAAAGGGTAAAGTCAACAGTCGGGGCAGGGGGTGGAGATTAAAGGGTCGGTAAGTACAGAAAGGTCGGGTACATGGTCGACAGGAATGAAACAGGAATCAAATTCGGGGGGGGAAATTATTGAACAGGGGGGGAAAATTTATAAAAAATAAATTTATTAAAAGGGGGGAAAATTTTTGAAAGGGGGGAAAATTAGAACAGGAAAAAAATATATTAACAGGGGAAATTATTTTAACAGAGAAAGGCCATTAACGATTTTTGATGACCCAAATGGACAGGGGAACGAAGTACACATGGGGAGGAAACCCAACAGGTTGAAAGTTTACAACCCTGCAAAATTCTAAAAAAAAGGCCCGGAAAATTTTTATGCATTCAGCCCTTCTTACACCACCAAGCACACCCCCTTAAACTGCAGCGACGACCGGGGCCCCCCCAACATAATGATATTGACAATTTTCCAAAAGGTGGAATTTCCCGCCTCCATATGTTGGAAAAGACTCTATGAACAGAGAAGGCTATTTAAAGGTTTATATGATCCAAAGCGACAGGAGTCCCCCCCTGGTAATTTTAATGTCGGGGCCCTGGGGCCATGCGTGACACCTGCCCTTTGCTCAGGGCCCCCTTCATGCGAAAAGGTTTTTTTGGCATCGCCCCGGTCTACGGGATGAAAAACGTCATTTCCCCTTCATGTTGTCACAGACAGCGGGAGTGGTCCACGGACCCCCCAAGTGATGGGAAAGCCGTGCCAGGGGGGGGGAAGTAGGGCCCGTTTTTTCCCAGAGCCCGCCCAAAGCGGGGTGGCTTTCGTGGCGGAGTCTACCAGCTCGCTAAACCCCCGACATGACTTGCTTGCGTGGCAGCCGAGGTGTAGCAAGGCCTAAAAAGTAAGGCAAACTCGGGGTCGGGGGCGGCGGGAAGGTCAGGACGGCGGCAAAGGTTTTGGGGCAAGGGACGAAGGGAAGAGGGAGGTACACGGGTATGACAACAGGCTGAAGGAAACTCTTTCTCTATAGGGTCTAAAAATTATATTATATTATTTTTTTATATCTTGAAGGCGGTTTTTTTGAAGTCTTTTTCCTTCAAACCAGCTAAAGAATTTCCACAGCTTTCAAAACGACCCTGGATAATAGTTAAGCAAACCTTTTTCCCCTTATTACCTTGTTTTATGTCCATGAACAAATGAACTTTATCAACTTTCTTTTTTAAACCCTTTTAAAACTGTGTGGATGTAATTTTTTCCCCCGGTAACAGGGGGGCCCCCCCAGAAGACTTTGTTTTTAGTTTTTTGTAAGTTGGACAAACATTCAAATTCTTCATACTGAAGATTCATCCAAGCCAGTTTTTTCAGATTTTTTTTGCTTCTTTTTTCTTTTGTCCCCCTTCCATTTTTTTTTTCTGAAAACTATCAAAAAAGGCACAGAATGCAAAAAAGCACCCAAAACATTTCCCCGTATTTGGTCTCCTTCAGTCAATTCCATGCTGCATTTGAACAAACTGGTGTAACCAGAAAAGGATTCAAACCCCACTTTTTAAAATTCATGGTGTTTTATCTCACTGCTGTCCCCCCCTCGCGGTCTTGGTATGCAGAGGCTACCCCTTTGCAGAAAACCTCCCATGCCACTCTTCACATCAATACTTCAAGAAGCAGGGGATGTCTGCCCCACTTCTTCGTTGCCAAGTAGCTGTTGACTGTCCTCAAATTGTTCGTCCTCACTGTATAGTGGCGCTGAGCCCAGACCACATACTAATTTTCTGGCTCAGGGACCCGAACGGGACAGAGGCGGATTGAGGATAGGTGAGGGCCACTGACCTGTTCCCAGGCCATGCCAACTAAGAGTTGTATCTGACGAATAGAGATGGGCGAATTTCTCAAAAATTCGATTCGGTCACTTCGCCGAATCTTCCGACAAAATTCGTTTCTGTCTGAATTACTTCGGGACAAATCGCGTTAAAAAACAGCTATTTCAGGGCTGCACAGAGCCTGCAGGGTGCTGTAGAACGTTGTGCCATGCTTAAATATGCAGAGGGAGCTTGGTTTGGTCTTCATACAATGTTGTGTTTTAGTATGACACGCAGATGATTGCCGCCGCTCTTAGAATCGCTTCACTATAAAATTCCCTTGGCACTTAAGAGGGCAAAACTGACCAAAAAACTCAAGCAGGAATGTAGACTGATAAAGTCATGCCAGCGAAAAAAAAAAGCTGAGAGCTCAGGTGGCAACATTAGTGACAGAGTGTGGAGGTGACGGCGGCAGCCACAGCAGCATGAGGTCAGAGAGTGGCACAATGACATTCTGGAGGTGGCAAAAACAGTAGGCCACAGAGTGGCACAATGACACAGTGTGGAGGTTACGGCAGCAGCCACAGCAGCAGCATGAGGTCAGACAGTGGCACAATGACATTCTGGAGGTGGCAAAAACAGGAGTAGGCCACAGAATGGCACAATGACACAGTGTGGAGGTCACGGCAGCAGCAGCATGAGGTCAGACAGTGGCAAAATGACACAGTGTGGAGGGCACGGCAGCAGCAGCATGAGGTCAGAGAGTGGCACGGCAGCAGCAGCATGAGGTCAGAGAGTGGCACGGCAGCAGCAGCATGAGGTCAGACAGTGGCACAATGACATTCTGGAGGTGGCAAAAACAGGAGTAGGCCACAGAGTGGCACAATGACATAGTGTGAAGGTGACGGCAGCAGCATGAGGTCAGAGAGTGGCACAATGACATTCTGGAGGTGGCAAAAACAGGAGTAGGCCACAGAGTGGCACAATGACACAGTGTGGAGGTCATGTCAGCAGCAGCATGAGGTCAGGCAGTGGCACAATGACATTCTGGAGGTGGCAAAACAGTAGTAGGCCACAGAGTGGCACAATGACAGAGAGTGGAGGTCACAGCAGCAGCAGCATGAGGTCAGACAGTGGCACAATGACACAGTGTGGAGGGCACGGCAGCAGCAGCATGAGGTCAGACAGTGGCACAATGACACAGTGTGGAGGGCACGGCAGCAGCAGCATGAGGTCAGGCAGTGGCACAATGACATTCTGGAGGTGGCAAAAACTGGAGTAGGCCACAGAGTGGCACAATGACACAGTGTGGAGGTGACGGCGGCAGCCACAGCAGCATGAGGTCAGAGAGTGGCACAATGACATTCTGGAGGTGTCAACAACAGGAGTAGGCCACATAGTGGCACAACGACACACTGTTGAGGTCACGGAACCATCTACAGCATCAGCAGCATGAGGTCATAGAGTGGCACAATGACAGAGTGTGGAGGTGGGTGGCAATACCAGTCCCTGGTAAAGATGGTTGGTGGCAGAAGGAGAAATTGTCAGCAGATGTGTGGCATCAGGTGAGTGGCGGCATCAGAATAGTGGCTGAGGCAGGTAGTTTGAACCCAGACTCATTTCTCACAGTTTGGGTGAGGCGTTATGGCTGATGTATCTGACGCCTAAGGCATTGGTGTGTTGGAAATCCGGGCCGATCCACGCCTGATTCATCTTGACAAAGGTCAGTCGTTCCAAAATTTCCGTGGACAAGCGGGTTCTCCTTGGGGTAACGAGGGCCCCACCACACGAACACCCGCTCTGATGTTTACACTACTAGCCGGGCAGGACATCTTCCCACTGCAAACTCGGCAAGTTGCGGCCACACACCCATTTTGGCTGCCCAGTAGTCCAGCGGATCTTCTAACTGGGGTGGCAGAGTGCTGTCCAATGAGGCCACCACCTGTTGGTTCAGGGTCTGCTCCAGGTACTGCTGCTGCTGGCGATCTGCCCTCCTCACTAGGCGGGTAAAGGAAGTGCCCCATCAGTGACTCCAGACTTAGGTTGCTGCTGATGGTCTGGTACTGTTTCCTACCCCCCCTCCCCACCTTCCCCCAGCAGCGGCGGCAGTAGTACATGAGCGCTGAAGAACCCCACAGTCAGACCTGTCAGAGGAGGGACGATGCCGCACATAGGCAGCAGCAAACTGACTACGGAGGATTTCCCTATAGTATTTGAGTTTGTCCTCCCTCTCAATAGCTGGGAAAAACTTTCCATTTTGACGGTAGCGAGGGTCCAATAGGGTTGAGAGCCAGAAGTCATCCCTCTGCCGGATGCTGACTATACGGCTGTCACTAGCCAGGCAAACCACCATGCTGCGGGCCATTTGCACAAGTGGACTCCGGGGGCTCCCTGCCTCCATCTCCACTGTATACTGCCACGGTGCTTGCGGGTCATCTGCCTCGTCTTCCTCATCTCCATCTACTTCCTCCAGCTGTTCCTGCTCCTCCTCTGTTGTCACGTGGGTAGAAATCCACTAATTCACCAGACAATGCTTCTGCTCAATGTCCTTTCCCCCTCTCCTCCATTTCAGTCCCCACCGGACTCATGTGGCCCGAGATTTTAGGGCGCTACGCTTCCAAGGGCCCCTGCCCAGACAGATTTTTCAGCAACTGTTCCAGGACAGAAGCAAATGGAAATGACGTTATTCTCCCCTAAACCTGGCGACTGACAAATAACGTGGCCTCCTCGAATGGCCTCAAAAAAACGGCAGGTGTCACGCATGAGCTGCCACTGGCTGACATTCAAAGTTACACAGGGGGGTACTCCTGTCCGCCTGGATCATCAAAAAATCGTTAATTTCCTTTCCCCTGTTCATACGGGTGGGCCCCCAAAAATGGGGCAGGCTAAAAATTCCAACGGGTGGAAACATCGCATATAAAGGTTGTTTGGGGGGGAGGCCCGTTTGCCGTTTGAAAACTCCGGGGAGGGTTTTTTCCCTGGCTTTGTGGGAAATTTGGATGAAGTGATCCACAGTTTCCGGGCCTTTTCAAGGGTTTTTTGTTTCTGAAAATCGGTGGAAGACTTCAGGAACCTTTTCAAAACCCAGATTGAACACATTCCCATCCCAGGGTGCATGGGACAATCCCTCATGGTTTGCAGGGGGGACACCTTTTTTTACTCCCATTGTCCGTCCCCAGGGGTTCCCGGGGATTTGCAGTTGGCGGGGGAGAAAGTACCATTGATTTTTTGTTTGCATGCGGGGGAGAAAGTTCCTACCCTGGGGGTAAAAACCGTTTTCCCCGGGCAAGCCAGGTGTAAAACGGGTGACACCCTGTGCCCTAACATGGGGTATGTTGGACCCTTTTTTTGGGGAGGCTGAGTTTGGTGGTGGTGGTAGTGGACAAAAGGGCGGACTTTGGGCGCAGGAGTCGCATTTAAACAACGTGGAGAAAAAAAGGGGGGTCCCTGCCCAAAGTTTTTGGGGTGTGCCGGGGGCAAAAGCAAATTCACCCAGGGGGCCCCGTAAAGGACATGTACGGGCCCCCTGACCGTAGTTAAAAGCCCCTAGATGTCCGCGCTCCCGGCCCCTTTGGGAAAAAAACCGATAAGCTCAAGGACGGCCCCCCCTTCTGTTCTACATTTTTTAAATTGAACTGCTGGAAACGGGCCCCCCCCCCTTTTTGGGAAAAAAGAAATTACGGTTTGGGAACCTCTCCATCTCGGCTCGGCAAAAGCCATTTTATTCCCGGGAACGGTGCAGAGTCCCACCATTTGGGAAAAGGGGGGGACTGCAGTACCAACAAATTGGGGCAGGGGGCACGGTCCCCGCTTCTGCACCTTAGGGGTGGTTGGAAACATATTTTGTTTTCTTTGGGAATCCCTCCGCTGAACGACTGCTGACTGCATGATACGAGGAGCAGGGCAACTGGAACCCGGGGGATGATGTCCCCAAAAAGAAAAACTCCCTTTTTCCCGAGGGGGTGGAGCCCTTGATGGCGCAATGGCATGCGTGCCACTGAGCGTGTTTCCGCTGTTGCCCGCGGGGGCAGGATGGACCCCCACCCCCCTCTGTCACAAATTTCTCCCAGGCCACCGGGTGGTGGGCGCTGCCAAAATGTTTTACACAGGGCCCCCGGTTTTCCAACCCCTTTGTTTTCCCTGCCACGCCCTTTCCCTTTTTTCCCTACCCGATTCTAAAATTTTACCCCTAAAACGGCTCCTCCAGTTTTTTAGCAAAAAACTGCCACACCGGAGTAGGGTGATTTTTCCGCCAACCGGGGGCCCCCCCGCACTGAGGGGACTTTCTGCCCCTGCTGCCCCCCCTGTGCCCCCCGTGCCGCGCTTTCTTGGACCTGGGAAGCCGGGTTTTTTTTTTCCCCTGGCCCTTTTGGGTCCCGACCTCCCCCAATGCCTGGGTATTGCTGGGGGTGACGGGCCAAAACAAACCCCACTTGCTTTCTGTTCCGCTGCCCTTTTACGGGGGAAGCTGAAACCCTCTTCTCCCGACGTGATGAAACCCCTTTCCCCCCCGGGCCCCAAATTTTCGGGTTTAGCTACATCATCAACTATTTGTGTTTCCAAACGTACTGCTGTCCTCCCTCACCCGGGCTTGGTAAAACAGAGGTGACCCTCACAACATAACCCCCCATGCCACTCTCAAACATATTTTGCCGCCAAATGCAAGAAGCAGGGGATTTGGCTCCATTTCTTCGGGTGCCAAGTAGTTCTGACTGCCCCCCTTTAAATTGGTTATCCTCGCTATATAGTGGCGCGAGCCCCCGCCACATAGTAGATCTTGGGGGTGAGGGGAACCCGGGGGGGGACAGAGGTTTGGGGGGGGGAAAAGGTGAGGGCCCCTGACCCGCTCCCGGGGCCCCTGGGGCCCAAAAAAAAATTTTTTTCTGAAAGTTCCCCAAGAACTCTTGGCGGGGTTGGCAGATGTCATTTTGGAAGGAAGTGGATTTACCTAGTCAACCAATCAAGAACCCTTTTGGGGGGCCCGAACAAAAAAAAACGGGGCCGCTAGATTACAGCGGCAGGGTTTTGAGCTCCCCGAGTGGGCCCCCGCTGCGACTCCCCTTGCTGTGCGGGGACCCGGGGGGCCCGCCCAGGAATTTTTTGTGCCTTTTGCCAAATCGCGGTGAAGAGCCTGCCCCCCTCTCTGTTTGACATACGTTTGTTCTAAAATGTACAGACATGTTTTTAAAGAAAATATCTGTAGATGATAAATTTCACAAACCCCGTATTTTGACTCCAAAAAGAAACCCCGTAAAAAAGCTTTTTGGGAACCCTTGGATATAAAAATTGGGGCTCCACAAATGGGGCCCGGAAAAAAAAAATTTCTTGTATGTGTCGTTTAAAAAAAACTTTTGTATTTTACTGAATGTAAAAGACACAAACGGCTTTAATTTTAACCCTTTGGATTTTGAATTTTGCTACAGGGAAAAATTTTTTTTCTTTTTCCCGTGGGAAAAAAAAACGTTTTTTTTACTAAGTAAACTGAGAAAAAAACTTTTAACCCTTTTTATTTTAAATTCGCAAAAGAATGAGCAACCCCAAAAAATACCCGCTTTGTAGCTTGTTTTCAATGGGTGTATTTTACGCTACACACAAGAGGAAAAAACTTGTAATTAACCTTGGTTTTTAATTATGCTACAGGGGAAAAAAACTTTTTTTGCCGGTTTAAAAAAAACGTTTTTTTAGTCACCACGCAAATAACAACGCTTAAAATTTAACCCCCCGGATGTAAAATTTCGAAAAGGGGGGAAATTTAGCAGCCAAAACTACCGCTTTGTAGCGTGTTTTCAAGGCGTGTATTTTTTCGCTACACAGCAAGGGAAAAACTTGTAAAATTTAAACCCTTTTGGGGTTTTGAAATTTTGCTACAGGCAAAAAAGTCTTTTTGCCGGGGGAAAAAGAAGGTTTCTTTTTGTCACCACAGCAGAGAACAAAGCTTAATTAACCCGGAAGTAAATTGCGCAAAAGAATTGAGCAGCCAAAAAAACTACCCTTTAGCGTTTTTACAATGGCGTGTATTTTACGCTACACAACAAAAAAAAAAACTTGAATTAACCTTCGGTTATGAATTTGCACAGGAAAAAGTTTTTTTGCCGGTAAAAAAAGACGGTTTCTTTTAGTCCCCAACACAAAAAAACAACGCTTAAATTTAAACCCCCGGGATGTAAATTGCGCAAAAGAATTGAGCAACCAAAAACTACCAGCTTTTGTAGCGTGTTACAATGGGTGTTTTTTACGCTACACGCAAAAAAAAAATTTTTTAAATTTAAAACCTTTTTCGGTCCGTGAATTATGCTAAAAGCAAAATTTTTTTTTTGGGGGTGAAAAAGACTTTTTATTTTTAGTCACCACAAAGCAAAAAAACGTTTAATTAACCCCTGGATTAAATTGCGCAAAAGAATTTGAAGCGAAAAATAAAAGTGGTTTTTGTATCGTAAAAACGCTGTTTTTTTAAAAAAAAAAAAGGTTAGTTTTTTTTTTTTAAATTGAATTAAAAGTATATGCAGTGCACGGACTCACACTGGGCCCCAGAAACCAAAACCCCCACAAAATCAGAAAATAGAACTTTTAAAGAAGCAGTTCTAGGCAAAATTTGTGACACCCCCCAAAAATCGCTGTTAAAAAATTTTTCTTTAGTAAGAGATATCATTAGCAACGGGAAGCACCTTCCCAATCAGTACATGAGAGCGGTATTCTCCCCGCGTTGCCCCGGGCTTATAAAGTGCGGGACGCACAGAACCCGCCGGGCTCTGATGGCTTCATCTCTCACATGTCATGTAGGCTATCCCTTTTTCCTCCCAGGTTCTTTGCCCCCGTAACCCATGTCTCGCACCTTTTATCAAACAAAAGCACCACTTCGTTTTAAGGAAGTACCCCCAAAGTTCGACTTCATTCCGAAAAGAAGTTTTCCTGAAATTCTAAATGAAATTTCCCCTTCATTAGAAAAAAATTCGCCCATCTCTACGAGAAAACCCCCGCTAGGGTTGCAATGCATCTGGGAAAGTTGATGACCTAGTAACCCAATCAAGAACCTTTGGTTTTCTTCAACACACGGCCGACATACACCGGGATTCTGGGCTCACCCAAATCACCCCGCTGTGATTCCCCTTGCGTCGTGACCTGTGCCTCTGCAGGAATGTTTGTACCCCCTGCCGCTCGCGTGAAGACCCCCCACCTCTCTTTCGACTACGTTTTTCAAAAATTTACAGCTTGTTTTAATGAAGATATCGTATATGAAAAAAA